>NW_024121133.1:6700526-6809527 GCF_016745375.1 Pimephales promelas
ATGTAATAATATGAAACTCGGTACACATGTTGATCTCATCGTTTCATCTATACCTCACACTCTTACTTTTTACCCCAGCCCAACAGGAAGTCGGCTATTGAGGTTTGTTTGTAAAAACGCTCGCAATGGAATTTTTAATACTCCTCCTAGAGAATTGATCCAAATTCGACGAAACTCGGTCAGCGTGAAGTCAAGACATTGAGGATGAAAGTTTGCGAGGGGATTTTTGATATCTCGAACGGTTTGGCCGTGGCGAGGAAACGAAATTATGGCGAGAAACGTGAAACAGGAAGTGTGTTATAACTTCAGCATACATTAACTGATCTTGATGAAACTTCAGCAGTGTGTTCGCTGTAAGAGGACGATCACATGGATGTGACTATTGTGAGTCAAAGTTATAGCGCCACCAACTGGCAGCAGGAAGTGTGTCACTTTCAAAATGCTTTGAAATCACCCTTTTATTTTTACCCGATTTGCTTCAAACTTCATCTGTATAATGTAAACATACGGCAGATGTAGACCTGTGAATGGATTCTTGATATCTTTGAAACTGTTGCCGTGGCAACGCATCAAACTTTACCATTCTTTTAGGATGCTTTTGAGACCCTTAGCATGCTTCAAATTGCATGAAACTCGACAGACACATCACATTTATTAGCCAGTAGACATGTGCAAAGTTTCAGAAACGGGCGTGGTGAGGGCTCAGTAGCGCCACCTTTTGACAAAAGTGGGGTTGTTAGTTTTATCTACAGTTACAAAAATCGGTATGTATATTGTACTCCTCGAGCCGGACAACTTTCTAATTGACACTCATTAGCTAGGACCCACAGAAAGTCAGATATGTTTGTTTGAATGTAGAGAAAATCTCAGAATTTTGCCAGTCTCTCAGTGTCTCTCTGTGTGAGTGAGAGGAGGGGCGCCTGTCAGGTTAATTTTAACCCTTTATTTGCTGTGTGCGACTTCTCTGGCATTTTCGGGGGCCTTAACATCCTCTAAAACTCTTGAAACTTTGCACACGGGTCAGAACCCATGGCCATCAGGGCCGGGCTGAAGCTGGTAACCGGGCGTGGCAGGGCGGCTCGACAGCGCCCCCTGGACTGGGATTCGAACATTTGTCCATAAATCAAACACACTTGCATGAATTAATATGAAACTCGGTACAATTATAGATCACATCAGGCCAAACAACTTTCGTGCTCTAAGTTTTATGACAGTTCAAATGGAAGTTATTTATGAATTATGAATTATGGGTTGTTTGAATAATTGTCCTAGGAGAAATACATCAAATCACAATGCATGTGTTTACCAATCACAACCAAACTCGGTGTGCATGAAGTCAAGACATTGAGGATGCTCAATTCCGGACGGATTTTTGATATCTCGAACGGTCTGGCCGTGGCGAGGAAATGAATTTTATGACTAAAAAAGGACACATAAAGTGTGTTATAACTTTGCTCAATTTACCTACAGTTACAAAACTTACCACGTATATTGTTCTCGTCAAGCCGATCAACTTTCCAATTTAAAGTCATTCGCTCTGAGCAACAGAAAGTCAGATATTGTAGTTTGAATGGATTTATTTCCCCTGCGATTCTCTCTCTCTCTCTCTCTCTCTCTCTCTCTCTCTGTGTGTGTGTGTGTGTGTGTGTGTGTGTGTGTGGTGTGTGTGTGTGGGGAGGGAGGGCTGTTGTCTGTGTTTATGTGTGTGTGTGTGGCTGGCTGTGATTTTTCCTACAAGTCCTTGTCTCTAAGTCCTTGTCTTTTTGCATAACAATTTTGCATAACAATATTTTTAAATGACAAAATAGGCATATAACCCCCATCTTTTAAATGTATAGATTGCTTTAAATAAAAGTAAGATTGTATTTGTAATTGAAGTTGAATGAATTTAAAATTCATGTGCTATATTTCAATATATTTGTTTTCCTTAAGATTTTAAAACACTAACTTCATTCTTATCTGAATTACAAATATTTGTTTCTGTATAAAATAATACTCTGACTAAAAACACATTTGATGTTTTTTTTTTTGGTATTTTTATTTACATGTATTTATGTGTGTGTGTGTGTGTGTGTGTGTGTGTGTGTGTGTGTGTGTGTGTGTGTGTGTGTGATAAAGTGCAGGGTTTTTTTTAGATAAAGTAGAATTTCTATAACTATGTGTTGAACTAATAAATCACTCTTGTGTGTGTTAAACACAATCTACTTAATACAGACAACTTCATTATAAAGATAAATAACAAATCCAAAAAATATATGATTATAATCTATGACAAAAAAAGCCATTACAAACTATATTATTGGAAAATACACATTGCTCTTTGTATTGTTGTAAAATATTCATGAAAAACAAGATAACAAAAATCAAAAAGATAAATTATTTTAGATATAGCCATGTTTTAAATGTATAGCAGAGATGTTAATTGAGGCAGCAACATACAAACTTTCTAGAACAACATGGACCTGGATAGCTGGTTTTTATGGAGGACAGTGAAGAGGAAGAGGGTGCAAATCAAACAGCTCATTCTCAGACTACACAGCAAACAGCTTAAGTTTTTAGTGCTTTGTTTGAGGTTTTTAGTGCTCTGTCCTATCTATTATCAACATATAATAGATGGAACAGAACAAGAAAGGCAATTAATAATCTGTCATTGCGTCACTGCATTATGATATGAAAGGCTCAGTACAGTGTGGCACAAAACGCTTATGCGCATCCCGAGTGGAGAATGATGCGCTTAAAGCCACATGGAGTTACAGCGCACAGCGCATCGAGTCCGCATTGATGCAAGCTCTACAATACACTTCTTTTTGATAGTCAAAGCGGGGGTTACGTTTTTACACGTCGTACAGAATAACCCTAAAGGCACCAAGGTGGCGGTGCCACCGGCTTTATATTAAATATAAATATAGCTGTGAGCAGCGATAAAGGGCCAAAGCCGGCGGTACCACCATCCCGGTGCCTTTGGGTAACTAAAGGCATCGGGGTTGCGGTGCCACCGGCTTGGGCCCGCAATCGCTGCTCGCAGCATATATTTTTTTTTTTTTTTTTTTTTTTCTTTTATTTTTCTAACGACTATTCGGGCACTTTTGGGGCCCTTAACATGCTCGAAAAACTCTTGAAACTTTGCACACGGGTCAGAACCCGCGGCCATCAGGGCCGGGCTGAAGATGGTACCCGGGCGTGGCAGGGGGGCTCGACAGCGCCCCCTGGAACGGGGTCCGAACACTTGGTCCATAAATCAAACACGCTTGCATGTAATAATATGAAACTCGGTACACATGTTGATCTCATCGTTTCATCTATACCTCGCGCTTTTACTTTTTACCCCAGCCCAACAGGAAGTCGGCTATTTAGGGTTGTTCGTAAAACACTCGCAATGGAATTTTTAATACTCCTCCTAGAGCTTTGATCCAAATTCGACGAAACTCGGTCAGCGTGAAGTCAAGACATTGAGGATGAAAGTTTGCGAGGGGATTTTTGATATCTCGAACGGTTTGGCCGTGGCGAGGAAACAAATTATGGCGAGAAACGTGAAACAGGAAGTGTATCATAACTTCAGCATACATCAACCGATCTTGATGAAACTTCAGCAGTGTGTTCGCTGTAAGAGGACGATCACATGGATGTGACTATTGTGAGTCAAAGTTATAGCGCCACCAACTGGCAGCAGGAAGTGTGTCATTTTCAAAATGCTTTGAAATCACCCTTCTAATTTAACTCGATTTGCTTCAAACTTCATCTGTATAATGCAAATACATGGCAGATGAAGACCTGTGAATGGATTCTTGATATCTTTGAAACTGTTGCCGTGGCAACGCATCAAACTTTACCATTCTTTTAGGATGCTTTTGAGACTCTTAGCATGCTTCAAATTGCATGAAACTCGACAGACACATCACATTTATTAGCCAGTAGACATGTGCAACGTTTCAGAAACGGGCGTGGTGAGGGCTCAGTAGCGCCACCTTTTGACAAAAGTGGGGTTGTTAGTTTTATCTACAGTTACAAAAATCGGTATGTATATTGTACTCCTCGAGCCGGACAACTTTCTAATTGACACTCATTAGCTAGGACCCACAGAAAGTCAGATATGTTTGTTTGAATGTAGAGAAAATCTCAGAATTTTGCCAGTCTCTCAGTGTCTCTCTGTGTGAGTGAGAGGAGGGGCGCCTGTCAGGTTAATTTTAACCCTTTATTTGCTGTGTGCGACTTCTCTGGCATTTTCGGGGGCCTTAACATCCTCTAAAACTCTTGAAACTTTGCACACGGGTCAGAACCCATGGCCATCAGGGCCGGGCTGAAGCTGGTAACCGGGCGTGGCAGGGCGGCTCGACAGCGCCCCCTGGACTGGGATTCGAAAATTTGTCCATAAATCAAACACACTTGCATGAATTAATATGAAACTCGGTACAATTATAGATCACATCAGGCCAAACAACTTTCGTGCTCTAAGTTTTATGACAGTTCAAATGGAAGTTATTTATGAATTATGAATTATGGGTTGTTTGAATAATTGTCCTAGGAGAAATACATCAAATCACAATGCATGTGTTTACCAATCACAACCAAACTCGGTGTGCATGAAGTCAAGACATTGAGGATGCTCAATTCCGGACGGATTTTTGATATCTCGAACGGTCTGGCCGTGGCGAGGAAATGAATTTTATGACTAAAAAAGGACACATAAAGTGTGTTATAACTTTGCTCAATTTACCTACAGTTACAAAACTTACCACGTATATTGTTCTCGTCAAGCCGATCAACTTTCCAATTTAAAGTCATTCGCTCTGAGCAACAGAAAGTCAGATATTGTAGTTTGAATGGATTTATTTCCCCTGCGATTCTCTCTCTCTCTCTCTCTCTCTCTCTCTCTGGGTGTGTGTGTCTGTGTGGGGAGGGGAGGGCTGTTGTCTGTGTTGTGTGTATGTGTGGGGGGGAGGGAGGGCTGTTGTCTGTGTTTATGTATGTTTGAACGTGTGGCTGGCTGCAATTTTTCCTTAAGTCCTTGTCTCTAAGTCCTAGTCTTTTTGCATAACAATTTTGTATTTTTTTTAAATGACAAAATAGGCATATAACCCCCATCTTTTAAATGTATAGTTTGCTTTAAATAAAAGTAAGATTGTATTTGTAATTGAAGCTGAATGAATTTAAAATTCTTGTGCTATATTTCAATATATTTGTTTTCCTTAAGATTTTAAAACACTAACTTCATTCTTTTCTGAATTACAAATTTGTTTCTGTATAAAATAATACTCTGACTAAAAACACATTTGATGTTTCTTTTTGTATTTTTATTTACATGTATTTATGTATGTGTGTGTGTGTGTGTGTATGTATGTATAAAGTGCAGGTTTTTTTAGATAAAGTAGAATTTCTATAACTATGTGTTGAACTGATAAATCACTCTTGTGTGTGTTAAACACAATCTACTTAATACAGACAACTTCATTATAAAGATAAATAACAAATCCAAAAAAATATATGATTATAATCTATGACAAAAAAAGCCATTACAAACTATATTATTGGAAAATACACATTGCTCTTTGTATTGTTGTAAAATATTCATGAAAAACAAGATAACAAAAATCAAAAAGATAAATTATTTTAGATAATTATTTTAAATGTATAGCAGAGATGTTAAATGAGGCAGCAACATACAAACTTTCTAGAACAACATGGACCTGAATAGCTGGTTTTTATGGAGGACAGTGAATAGGAAGAGGGTGCAAATCAAACAGCTCATTATCAGACTACACAGCAAACAGCTTAAGTTTTTAGTGCTTTGTTTGAGGTTTTTAGTGCTCTGTCCTATCTATTATCTACATATAATAGATGGAACAGAACAAGAAAGGCAATTAATAATCTGTCATTGCGTCACTGCATTATGATATGAAAGGCTCAGTACAGTGTGGCACAAAACGCTTATGCGCATCCCGAGTGGAGAATGATGCGCTTAAAGCCACATGGAGTTACAGCGCACAGCGCATCGAGTCCGCATTGATGCAAGCTCTACAATACACTTCTTTTCGACAGTCAAAGTGGGGGTTACGTTTTTGCACGTCATACAGAATAACCCTAAAGGCACCAAGGTGGCGGTGCCACCGGCTTTATATTAAATATAAATATAGCTGTGAGCAGCGATAAAGGGCCAAAGCCGGTGGTACCACCATCCCGGTGCCTTTAGGTAACTAAAGGCATCGGGGTTGCGGTGCCACCGGCTTGGGCCCACAATCGCTGCTCGCAGCTATATTTTTGTTTGCATTCGCTGCTAGGTAACGACTAAAGAGTCGATAGATCGCTGATTGCTCAGACGCACATCAGGTTGTGATATTTGTTTCCGTCTCCTTCCCACAAACGTTTACGCGCGCTATTCTTGTCACGGATTCATTGACGCGCCTCTTCCACGCTTTACCATGCGTTTAACGTGTGGCAAATTTACTGGTCGCACATGTGCGACTGGATGTAAAATTCAGTCGCACACTCTCAAATTTTGGTCGCAAAATGCGACCATTTGGTCGCAGTCTGGAGCCCTGTACATACAAGTTTGGAACAGTGGTACTAATTTTAACTAAAACTTCAACTACTAAAAATTATTATTTTTATTTGAAATAAAGTGGAAATCAAATAAAATGATGATGGAAAAACAAAGAAAGATTATTATTATTATTTTAATGATCAGACAGTAACCAGTTGTGCCAAAGCTCTACATACAATAATTTACTCAAGGTACATTATAAACCCTGCTAAACACCTGCAGAACTCAGAATGACGCAGAAGTGCTGTTACCTCAAGTACGTCACCAGCACACAGAGACATGTGCCTTTGTGCCTTTAGACCAGAATCTCAGGGGAGATACCCAACATCAGATAGAACACTATTCAGAGAACAAGGTTTGTTCTTGAAAGCCTCAGATAGAATACGTGTCTATGTGCGGGTGTGTGCGAGAGACTCGCACGTGAGGACAGAGTGACGCCAGTTGGTTCTCTCTTAAATGGTGACTTGTAACAGTGCCAGAAGCCTCACAGAAGAAGCTCTGTCATTGAAGTGGGACCGAGCCCTCGAGGGGAGGGTGTCCCCTTTTACCAGTCAAACAGCTCAGCTAGGATGAATTTAAATTGTTTTACCTCCGCTTTGAAGAAGTATTTAAAGCACTGTTTTTAAAAGCTTGCTTAAGGACACTGGGATTCATTCACAATTAATTACCTTTAAGCTGCATAATTATGTGAGTAGAAAACATTTTCATGCTGAATTTACACTGATTTCACAACAGGTGCGATATTGCAGAAACTGACATTGTGATATATTAAGTTTTCCTGCTATATATTTATATATATGAAAACTGTTTCACCAGATTACTTGAATAGCTATATTTGGAACGAGTTAATCATTCTAGAAAGATCAAGTTGATTTTGTATGGGAGTGAATCTGCATTGAAAATAATGAACACATTTTTACAAATTACAAGCATTACATAAATACAATAGAACCAAGATTAAACAGTGGTTTGTTTTTCAGGCCAGTCTAACAGTATTCAGGTACAGAAATATAATGATCAAATGTAAAATAGCTGCATAGCCTTCACTGTATAAATTAGATACAATTAGTCTTTGTTAAAGCTACAAAAGTGATTTTTCACTTTGTATTTTGTTTTATTTTATTATTTTTATTATTAACGTTTCTTCTGAACTGTTCCTCTGAATTTGAACATTCCTTTCTGTACATGATTGGTTCTTCACGAGCTGTCCTTCTGACGGTTGAAGTTAATTTTTCAAACTTTCTTTGTCTTTTTCTTATACACAACATCTTTGTGATAGTCATATTTGCTTTTTATTTTCTTTATACAACACTATTATATTGATTTTTTTTTTCTTTTTTCGGAAGGCGCATTTACTTTTATTATACTTTTGAAATACAAATAATTCTTTCTACACATGTATAGTGTCTCAAGCAAATTACTGACTTTGCACATATCAAAGCAAAACTTTACTTCACTATATTTCTATTAAATCCTAATCTAATTATGACAAATTATATATTTTTGGAAAGGTCTAAGACTTCTAATTAAATATTCGACCCCTGTTTTGTGTTAAATTATGTAGGAAGAGTAATTAATGAATTTATGACAAGAAAATCTGCATCATAACAGGAGGTCTGACCTTTGTCACAAAAAGTTGATGCACCCACTTTTAATCATTGAAACTTCGGTTTTTATGCTAAAAGTTCATAATAAAACATATAATCTAGTATTTTTCAATAAAAAATAAAAAGTATAGTATAAAATTATCCTCTAAAAATGATAATATATATGTATATATTATCCTCTAAAATATAATAATATTTTTTATCGCCTTTTTTTATTATATCACACATTTTAGTAGTTATCATAAATTAGGTATCATTTGAAAGCTTATAAACTCAGAATTCATCCTGTGAAAACCATTTTATAATTGAACATTGCGTTACCATAGAAACGGTACTTATTTTATGAGGCTCCTCCCCTTTTGGGCATCCTTATTTTTCATAATTTATGATCAAAACCTTTATTAATCTTGACAAAACACATATTGTCAGAAAGGTCTGAGTCTGAAGGTTCCAAATTTTGTGACAAAATTGATATTTGGACAGAAATGTATTAATTTGTTATGGCAGAATGTACACAACTAAATTCAATGGAATTCAATGGCACCCGGTGGCTATTTTTGGTACTACGCCTAAACAAAATCTCATGGGAACTTCAATTTTTGTGATATCAACTTCAAATTTGGAACATAACTTGGTTCGATTTATGGCTTTGATTTTATAGTAATTTTAGAGTAAAAATATTTTGTAAAATATATATTTTATATAAAATAAAAAAATATATAGTACAGTATATTTGATTTACTGTGAATTAAAACTTCCATTAAAACTTTTTCATACTTTCATTTTTTGAAGTGTTTTAATAATCTGCTGAGTGTTTTCTTTAAAACAAGACCAAACTTGGGTATATATTCCAAGGCATTCTTAAATTACAACCATTTAAGTGTGAATAGAGCATTAACCCCCATTCTCAAAAAAAAGGGGGGGGGGGGTGACAGTTAAGGGGTTAAAGATTTAAGTAGGGAATTTAATACATTTCTATTGAAAAAAAAATAGCTCAAAAACAGAATAAATCCTCAGGCCCTTAATAATAATAATAATAATAATAATGTATAATATTTCAACCTCATGAAAACCTATTATTTAATAACATGGCAGGCATATAAGGCCTACAAATGCAGTAACTCAATAAATTAACATTGGCACTCAGAGTACACTACGTGATGCTTCTGAGCGAATCACGTTAGCATTTGCTTTAAATCATCCTTTGTACATTCACGATTGGTTACTGATAGAAAGAAAATGACCATATTTGGGTTACATAGCATTGTGCAGGAGATTCAGAGCTTTACAATTACAACCATAGATGTCATATAGAGACTAGATTGGCCGCTGGGCACCGAGAAATCCGGCTGCCATCTTGAACCGGTCATATTCCTATTGTGTTGTATAGCAGCAGTAGATGACAAAGCACTGTGCAGCATATTCCCGCTCAAATCGGTGGACTATCGCTCGGGAATTACTTTTCACAAGTAAGATTTAACATTACCTGACTAATGTTTGTATTTTGTGAATAAAATATCCCATGTGTCTTGTATCATAGCTACAGGTTAGACCGTGAAAATCGGTTCTGTATTCAGTGAGAAATTATTAATTAAATGCGGTGACAGCTCATTGCACCTGCCAAATAGATTAAACTGAGCAGAGCAGATGACCGGTTTAAGATGGCGGCCCCACGGCTCGTCCGTGCCAATAGGCTGTAGCAGTTGATGGGGCGTCTATCTATATGATGTCTATGTTTACAACGATATCGTCAAGACAGACTTCAGTATATAACTTCTTGGTAAATCTGCTAAGTAAACAAAATGTAATAAACATCTTAATTTATATTTTCAACATTGTCTTTATAGTAGCTTGAAATAACACATAATAAAGGAGTAATTTAGCCCAAAATATCAAAACTGATCACTCCATGAAAAATCAATGTTTTTGCCTGCCGTGTCTCGCCTTAAATCAATCAAATATATTTGTTAGAAAGGCTGGTCAGCATGGTGTAAACCTCTCATCTCATAATTCATTTCATTTAAAGCAGCACCGCTACAGGCATCAACACACCATCTGTGTATAAACACACCGCCTAAAACAATAAATGAAGACGGCTCAATGTCAAATCTTCTCTTTGATCACCCAGTGAGTCGGCGCGCTCAGATTATTGAATGAATCATTCTGCATCCTCTGCGCCAATCTCAATATGAGCTGTTCTTGAGAGGACTTTGATACTGATGGTGTACAGCAAATGCTTATAGTTATTGTGCTTGCTTAATTGTTGCCTTACCCTATTGGAGGTCTGGGCTTAGTGTCCATATATCCCTGAAAAAAAGTGTCTGAATGGGGTTTTGTGGACCTGACACAGTCTGATTAATTATACAAGGCTCACTCCACTAGTCGATTATGATAATTGGTTGTTTTGCACAACCCGAATAGTAAGACAAAAACACTTAAAACAAGATAAATTTACCTGAGATGCAACATTAGCTAAATTTTTCTTGGATTTTTGGATGTTTTTTTTTTTTTTACTTGTGTATTTGCATTATCCCAAATGTTTCCAACAATTTTAACCCTCAGGTGCTCTTCGGTCATTTCTGACCGAAAAATTTTCTGTTTTGAAATGTAAAAAATCACAGCTTCATCGGAATGTTACGAAACTTAGTGACTTTTATGGCATTGGGTAAGTGAACACAAAAAAAATTGAGGTCATGATCCGAGCAGGCTAAGTGGTCGTAAAAAAAATAGTCACACTTGTGCTCTTCGGTCAAAAATGACCGACCATAGGAAATGAATGGGAAATTGACAAAAACACAAAAACTTTGAGAATTTTTGTGTGTACAATCTACAAATCGGCCACGATGCAGAAAAAAAGTGCTCAGCATTGAAGGGGTGACACTCTAAAATATCAAGAGTGCAAAACAGACATACCCACCCACACACACACATACACACACACTTTTATACACAAAAACACCAATAAATTGTGATTAAAGAAATCTGTTTTGAATATTTAAAAATCACAGCTTCTTCAGAAAATTACGAAACTTGGTCACTTTTATGGCATTGGGTATGTGAACACACAAAAAAATTGAGGTCATGATTCGAGCAGTTTAAGTGGTCGTAAAAAAATGAGTCACACCTTTGCTCTTCTGTCAAAAATGACGACCCATAGGAAACGAATGGCAAATTGACAAAAAAAAATAAAAAATTTGTGAATATTTTTTTTTTTAATAAGAAATAGTTTTTGAGATTGTTTCAACTATATATTCAAATCCACCAACAACAACAAAAAATGTGTTCATAAACAGCTGGGGAATTCACATGCCTCTCCATAGAGAGCTGTACATGCCATCTAGTGGTTGCACCATGATTCTACGCTTTTTCTCTATACTGTAACCAGATGGTGCTAATTCTCTTCAAAACATTTTTTTTTTTCTGAAGGCCTAGACTCTATTTTAAACTAAAATACTGCATTAATATTTTTTTGAAAAAAAATAATATATATATATATATAGAAAAATATATATATTTTTCCATGGCAAAAATAAACTATAAATATTGCATAAATATTAATAAATTAAATTAAATTGTCTCAAAATACTAAATTAAAAAGAATAAATATTATAGAACAAAAATAAATTGCATTGGTTTTACTGGGATGGAGAAAGTTTCATTTTTAGGTGTCCGGTCACTTTTGACCGGGAAGATAACAAGTGTGACTCCGAAACGAAGAGCACCTGAGGGTTAATTAGTGTAACGACCCGTGTCATTGCGTCGCTTGTCAATGATGTCATATCCACGATTTCCGGTTTTACTTCCATAGAAACCATGGAAACATCAAAGACTCATTAATATATTATGTGTTTTATTGGACAGGCGAGCAACTGTTTGGATGCGTGCATCAGAAACAACATTTGGTCAAGTGGCTAACATAGCATAATCAGAAAGAGCTTTATTTCTAGGAGCAGTAATAGAGCATTTTCTCCACAGATTTTACGTAATGTACTCTGCAGTCTGTAGTGGAAAACGTTTTAAATATCTATCTATTTATCTATCTTTTTTAATTTATCTTTCTGCTATTTTTATTTTTGTATTCATTACATTTGCTTTTTTATGTATTGTGAAATGCCAACTTCATGAATCACAATTTTACACATTTGAGTGTGTATGCCCAGTTGATTTATAAATGCCAGTCATTGTAATTAGACTCAACAGGACATTTAGCACTGAATCAAGAATTTGATGTAGAAACATTTCAACAGCTGTCTGTGCAACTAGATTGCGACTAAAAAGACCCTTTGTTATAAACTATTGATGGCACAAAGACCAGTCATTTAGGCTGCAAGTTCACCAGTGCAGTATTTAAAGAGCACAAAGCAACATTGATCCACTGGTCTGTAATGAAATTATCTGCAGTGCTTTGGAGAGCCCAGCAGAAGTCTTGGAAACAGAATGTTTGTCTAGACCAGCGATGCAGGGAAAGCCACAGCCTAAAATGAATTTCGATCTGAAGCACGGCTCCGCACCACTGACGCTCACAATCACATTTGTCTCCTTGGCCTGCTAAAAATGATCAAGTAGCTTCCTTCCAGCCTCGCAATGGGCGGATGTCTTGTCCGGACATAATACAGCACAGATTAAGATGATGTGTTTGTAAAGACAAAGGAGAAGGGAAGAGAGGGAGGGGATTCAGAGGAACAAGGGAATTGCTCTGAATCATTTTCTCTCTTTTTTTTTAAATAATGTTCAAGGTTAAATTAAACTGAATGTTTATAATCTTTGACATGCTGTTGGTTGAATTTGATATCATTTTCTGAAATTCCAACATTGATCCGTTACACACAATTTCTCTACTGAAAAAATATCACTGTCCCCTCGCTATTATTTACAGTCAAAGCATTATGAAATTGTTTACTTATGATTTGCGATGTAAAAAGATTTCTCGTGTCATGACCTCTCTAAATATTTATTTAAATTACTTTTTTTTTTAAATTTAGGGGTTTTATTTATTTTGAAAAAGTTGACAATATTTTGTACAATAAGAAAGAAAACTTATGACTACTAATTTCCTTCTAACCCCCCACCCCACACCCACACTTATTTATTTAAATTACTAATTAATAATTTAAAATACAGCTTAAAATATTTGATACCACTTTACAATACAGTTTAATTAGGTTTTACTTTACTTAACAGCAATACTTCTTCAGAATTTATTAATCAAAATTAATTTCAACATTTACTAAAACATTATCAAAATCAACAATCAAAAAATGTGAAGAAACAATGAACGACTCAATTTTTATTAACTAACATTAACAAAGATTAATAAATACTGTAATGTTTTTTTCATTGTTAGTTTTTAGTTATTACAGTGTACAACACGTTTTATTAGTTTACATTAGTTAATGTATTAACTAAAAATCTAACAATGAACAAAACATTTGCAACATGAAAAATGGGCCTTTTGTCCAGTTTGCATAAAATGTATCGTAGATAAATCTCTGACAAAATAAAGACAGGTTAAAGCTTTGCTAATTGAATTTTCAGTGTTAAAAAAAATCCAGTTCTATAATAACCACCTAAAGCACTGTATTCTCTGCTTCTGCAGGTTATATTCTACAATAAATGTAAGAGTAGTGCTAATTTTCTTTTTCCATATTTGCATAGAGCATTAATTTGTTTCTAATGTAAGAGTATTAATGCATATGGGGAAAAAGTGAGAAAAAAAGACGAGCTAAATAAAAGCACACAACAGATACTGTACATGGACTTTAATATGTACCTCTGCGGGGTACTGAAACAGATGTGTGCATTTAGAGGCAAGACAGGGTCTGATCACACATCAGTCACACAGACCGACATCTACTGTACCAGAGTAAATGACATCTCTTCACCTTGGCTCTTAGAGTCTGCCGATCTGTGTTGAGCAGTGATTGAGTTTAGGCAATGGTCTGGGGCCTGAGGCAGAGCCTGATGCCGGAAACGTAGATTGAGTCATTGGAGTGGAGGAAGGAGTGGCAGGAGTGCATTGTTTCTCAAACATGATTAGGGGTTGGCATCTCCTGGGTTGTTTCACTCTAATCAATTTGATCATTAATGCAACTCCAAAGAGTTTCTCATCATAGAGAATGTTATTTATTTGCCCTGGTTGTCAGGGTCTTGAAAAATAAATGTGGAGATGGTTGTGTGTAGTCTGTGTTCTGGGTAGAGAAAACTGCCAATTTGTGTCCCTTTATTAAGGAAGGAACATGCTGTACTTCAGAAATGTCCACCTGATTGCTTTTGTGCTAAGTCACAAATTGCTCTCTTGGTCCACCGACTGATATTTTCATTGTGTTCAAACTGAAGGAGTGTGTTCAAATTTGATTTATAAAAAAACTAAAAATGTTTTCCATTTTAAAGGCCCGCTGAAGTGACCTTGAATGCACAGCATTATTCAATGTGTTGATGTAATATCCACTAAGACATATTGAACAGCTCCACCCCTTTCTTTTAATAGCCTATAGCGTTTTGTTTATATCTCAGATCGCCCAGAGTTATTGAAAGCTACACAAATTACACTCTAAAAAATGCTGGGTTGTTTTAACCCAATTTTGGGTCAAATATGGACAAACCCGAAATGTTGGGTTAAAAATGTAATGTAAAAATTTAACCCAACGGCTGGGTTAGTCCATATTTGACCCAAAGTTGGGTTAAAACAACCCAGCATTTTTTAGAGTGTAGGCTTCAAAGAATAGAACATTTTTTAATTTAAGTGAACTTCAAAAAATCCTCACATAAACCCTGTTACCTTTGTTCTTTGATTAATGACAGACAGAATTAGTCTGCTGTCACTTTAAGACCTGCCGCTGCTGCACATGACGGGGATCTCACACGCGTCTCATTTTCTCTCAAGTCTTTATGTTCATTTAAGACTAACTAATTTATGAGGATACTTATGAGTATATCTGGTCTATTTCAGTTGTCTTTGTTCTATTGTTTGTTTTCCTATATGATTGTAATTAGTTTTTTTTTTCTTTATCATTGTTTACTTTTTTGACTTTTTTATTTTTTGTTTGAAAAGTAGCCTATTACGTTTTTTTTGTGATTATTGAAAATGGTGAGGTATTTATAAAATAAATCTAAAATTTTTTGACATCACAACAACCTTATTTGAAGCAAAAATAACTAGATTTAGATCATACATTATTTCATTTTTCTTTGTATTTATCATAACATTAAACATACTCCTATTTTCATATAAGAGTTTGGTTAATTTGCCTACCCCATACAATAGCTAATAAAAGTTATTATGTCTGAAAACACTTTTCTCAGCAACAAGAGTTTGCTCAGCCCTATTTAAAAATATGCATATGCTTCTATTTAGTGGTTATACTAAGTGTTACATTTTATGTTATTTATTTCTTCCAGGTAGCGCCAATCTGCCTATTTTAACTTAAATATGCTGTTTTACTTAAATACGTTTTATATATATATATATATATATATGAAGAGTTCAGATGCAAAAGCCTCTAAATGCCATTTGAAATTTTCTTCTTTAATGATGATTTTTATCAAACTTGTATATTTAAGTTCAGTAATTTCACTTAAATAACAATTAATAAGTAATTATCATCGCCATTTAAGTGAAATTACTGAACTTAAATATACAAGTTTGATAAAAATCATCATTAAAGAAGAAAATTTCAAATGGCATTTAGAGGCTTTTGCATCTGAACTCTTCATATATATATATAATGTATGTATGTGTGTGTATGTGTATATGAAGAGTTCAGATGCAAAAGCCTCTAAATGCCATTTGAAATTTTCTTCTAAAATGACAATTTTTATCAAGCTTGTATATTTAAGTTCAGTAATTTCACTTAAATGACAATTAATAGGTAATCTTCATTGCCATTTAAGTGAAATCACTGAACTTAAATGTACAAGTTTGATAAAAATGATCATTTTAGAAGAAAATTTCAAATGGCACTTAGAGGCTTTTGCATCTGAACTCTTCATATATATATATATATATATATATATATATATATATATATATATATATATATATATATACATGTATGTATGTATGTATGTATATATATTAGGGGTGTGCAAAGCAGCCGCTATTTGTATTTGTTCAGGGAGGAAAAGTATTTGTATTTGTATTCGAGTAAAATTCAAAATAGGCATAAAAATCTTTAAAAATACTTTATAGTGTATGGATTCTTTAATTATATCCATTATAATAATTATGGATATGCAATATTGGTTGATTTTTTTTTTCTATAAATCCAGCAATGAACATGTAACAAGAAAAGTCATTGAAAAGAAAATAACAGTCAGCCATTACCTCATGAACCATGGTTAAACCAACAACTAATAAAATACAATTGTGAACATTATGAACCCCAACACCACGGTGGAGGACGCTGTGCAGACAGAATAAGTTATATGGATAATTTATAGTGAGGAGGTTGATTATGAGCCCGACGCGAAGCCTGAAGGGTTTTCGCTATAACTACGCCTCGCTCTACATTACCCCGCTTATTACATGGCTACCTACCAAATAAATCAATAATTTGACTCAAAATATGGATATAAAAAGGAGTTTATTGATTTAAAAAAACGATTGTATCGCTCCCGCTAAAAAAAGAAAAATAGTCCGTTCTGTCTCTACGTTTAGAATCCATGGCGCTCTGTTTTTCATAGCAACGGTGTGTTATACTTATAAGCAGCGGCCTGTTATAATAACAGACCGCATTCTACATTGGAATTCAATCAAGCCATGAAACAAATAATTACCGTTACCGAGCTAACAGAGCTACGTAAACAGAGCGAACATGAGAGCACCCCGTCTGCAGACGTCAATAATGGAATATACTCCCGATCAAACTCCACTTCCCGAAAGTTATAAACTGCCACCGGAACATAGTTAAGGTACAAACATCTATTAAACAAAAATAGTGATGCAGTTAAGTGTTTTTTTTGCTCAGCCGAGCCCTCTCTGTTGCTGTGTGGAGCAGCCTGTGTCAGTCACCTCTTCCTGAACGTCACTCACTCAACTCGCGCACTGCGGTCTCGTGAGGAATGCAGCTTTTTGATATAAAGTATTTCTTGTTCCCGAATACAAATATTTTTTGTCTGTGTATTATTTTATATAGAAGTAAATGGTTTGTTTAAAGCCTTGAATTTCCCCCAAATTACAAAACATGTATAGAAAAAAATTATTAGACTATAACAATTGGTACTTCATTTTACATTTATTCTGCCTCAATAACCACACGTATAATCCCATTTTAATTTAAATCAAACAATGATTTTACAAGATATGAGACTTCCTGTTTCCCATTTTTGCCTTACTTTAATCCCTCGCCATGGCAGCATCGTTCGCAATTTAGCATCTTCAGTGTCTTTTGTTTCATGTTGACCGAGTTTGGTGGCGATCCGCTGCGAACCGTAAGTCCGAGCCTCCCCACATAGGACTTGCTGTTTGCAGGGGGGCCTGCTACACTACTGTATTTGAGATGTCAAAAATCGTTTCACTGGTCTACGTTTTCCATGTCAACATTATTCTGATGAAGTTTGAAGCAAATTGGGTAAAAGAAAGAGAGCGGTTTCAAAGAATTGCGAAAATGACAAACTTCCTGCTGCCAGTTGGTGGCACTATGACTTTGACTCACAATAGTCACATCCATGTGATTGGCCACCTTCAATAAACATACAGATAAGGTTTAATTAAAATCAGTCAATGTATGCAGAAGTTATAACAGACTTCCTGTTCCCCTGAATAATTGGAGTGAGTAGAATGTAAAGGTTAGGCATAGAGGGGTGCTGAGAAAGAGGACATTCTCTTGGCAGTACGATGCTTGGCCAGGATTATCGAGCATCACTTTTAGGGTTATGGTTTGGTTTGCTGGTCTGGAGTAAATTTATATTGAAAATTTCATACTCCTCGGTAGAATATGGGGAGGTTGGTTATTTTTTGGAGTTTTGAGTCCATAGAGAGAGATCTAGGTAGGATAAAATATGAGTATGGTTGTAGGAATTCATTTGTAAATATCTAATTAGTTAAAGAGATGATGGAACTAAAGGAGTTATTCTGTTATAGATTTCAAAAATGGATAGAGGTAAGCCTTAAATGGCTGATACATATGTATATAAAGATGGTCCATCATCTGAAAAATTTGAGGGAGACTGAAGAAGATCCTGGTCCAAGAACCTTGCAGCAGGTTGCAAGATGGCTGGGAGTGGCGGTTGTTCCTGCAGCCCCAACACCAACAGGCTGGCAACTGTATAGTGGCTCGAGGAGATTGCTGTGCGAGAGCATGGAGATTTTGAAGTGGATAAGAGTGTTGCAGGTTTTCAGCAGATGGGCCAGAATAAACTAGGAATATGCAGAGAGGGACCTTGCGGGTGACCATGGAAGAGATTAGACAGCTGTGGGTTGGTGAAGGGTCGAGCCAGATGGGACCAGGACAAGAGGAACAAGGTGACACATCACAGCAAGAGAACATCACACAGGAGATACAAGAGCAAGGAGAACAAGTTGTGTGAACAATCGGAGGAGGTTGAGCAAGAATGAGATTCAAGACTAAGTACCTGGAATAAGGGGAGGAGAATGAGAGATCTGGGTCATGATGGATGAGGTGGCTGGAATTATGATGGCAGTGAAAATGAGGAAAAGGTGGAGGAGGAAGTTCAAGGGAGGAAGAATAAAAGGTTGGGCAAAGGATGGAGGACCCCAGAGAAAGGGCAGGTTTGACAAGAGGCAAGGGCAACAAAGGGAAACTATTGGACAAAGCCTTTTTGAGAGACAAGTGCATGACAGGGACAAGTTCAGAAATTGGAATCTTCAGCCAACCCAACCCAACCCCCTTTACCTAGGAGATGGGAGAGGCGATGAGGCAGCACTGGGCAAACCATTTAAACTACTAAGGGATATTGGTGACCCTCTCCAAAACAAGAGCTGAATAAAGATGAAATGTCACTGTTGCTACATCATGTTTGAAGGGGAGGAAGAGGGGAAAGGTGGAGTGAAGCCGCCATTTATAACCAGCTCGTGGGGTGGGAGCCGAGGAACAGTCAGGTGCCAAAATTGGTGTGGAAGACACTAGAGGATGAGAGGGTGGTCAAAGGAATGATAGAAGCAGGAGATTGGGGAGGTACGCAGGGGATTGGGAGGTCTTGAAAGGGTTAAGGGTTGTAATTTAGCCAACGGATAAGGGTAGTGTGGTAGTAGTAGTGATGGACAGGGAACAGAACATTAGGGAAGCTATGCGGCAGTTGCAGGATAGGGAGTTTTATAGGCTGTTGGACAAGCCGATATTCTTGAAATCCATTGACATAATTGAAGAATCAAGAATCAAGGCAACTGCATCAATAAGGTTATCTGACTGAGAAACAGACACAGTATGTGAAGGGACCATTAGTTGAGAGATTTCATTTCCTTGAGAAAATTTGCCATTTACTATATATCTAAATTGAATCGAATCAAATTTGTGTCAATACCCAGCCTTAATATTTTTCAAGATGTGGTAGTTCTCCAGAAGTAGTTTTACATAACAAATTCTAAGAAATGATATGAGTGATGTACAATTTCCCATTGTGATCTCAGGACAGTTGCATCATCCTGACACATTTTTTGTACAAATATCAACACAAAATTTAATTTAGTGTTTAAAAACATGTTTAAGTTGGTGTGTATCACCAAGTTGTATGTTTGAATTGCATTCATGTTTTTTTTTTAAATAAATACATTTAAAGATAAAAAAACACCATTGACCCAGTTCGTTTGAAACTTGTTATATTCTTTACAAAAAATTCAATTCTTTACTTTGCTGCAGTTTTACTTGTTTCTGTCATCTTCCTCTAGATAAGCCTGAGAACTACGACGTCTGGTATGAGAGCAAGTTTGAGGAGTGCGACAAGGAGGCCTGTCTTTCCTTCTCTAAAGACATGTTGTGCTCACGGGTCACAGTGGACCACAACTATTATGCCATCTGTCAAAATTTGCTTTCACGATATGCTACATGGCGGGGCAGCTCCGGCGGACTTCTTCATGACCCCCCACCACACATAGCCAAAGACAGCCAGCTTGAAGCTCTTTTGGATGAGTGCGCCAACCCCAAAAAGCGGTATGGCCGCTTCCAAGCAGCTAAAGAACTGCGTGAGTACTTAACCCAGCTCAGTGGTACCGCTAGGTAATGACCGCCCATACCTGTCAATGCTCAACGTTCACTCATCAATGTCCGATGATGTCTTTAGGATTTGGGGATCCCCATTAGACTTATGACAGAGAGACGTGAGGTCTGGCGAAGCTTCTGTCCTCTGTAACTCTATCTCAGACCAATCGTCCATCACTACAATCTGTTATGTGTACATTTTGTTTCTCTAAATCTTTAAATTATTGAAAATACTTCATTGCAAGGGTTCATTGCTTTTTATTCAATGGTTTATTTTGCAATAAAGGCAGCGGTTACATCCTCATTGTCAACATCCTCCGGTGTCTCGCTGGAGGTTTACTTGCAAAATGGTGAAACTGGGAAAGGCAGCTTGGGAATGCTAGCACACGAGCATTAACTTTGTCCAAAACCTTTTAGTGAACGTTCGCCTAATTGATTCACTTACATTCCAGGAAGAATGAGTTGGCATAAAGCATAATTTTGAGATGGCAGAGAGGATGTGGAAATCTATACATAATTAGAGCAGATTGGAGGGGAAATGAGTTGGAATTGCTTTGCATATACCAAAGAGTCTGGTTCTATGTAACTCTAACCTCTGAAGTAAAAGGGCAGAGTCTTTCGGCAAAAAATTTGCATTGTTAAACCATCAGAATTACCCCAGAGCAGATTCATGAATGTGGTTAGACTTGTTTCAAAGATTTGTGTTTGTATTAATCGAGCAAAGTCCAGAGAGGGCCACGATGAATCCAAATTACGTGGCACTATTAAATCAGAGAGGTCCAGGTCTCTAATCGGCCTTTAACTATAAATAATGTACTGGCACGTGGCGTGATGCAGCACTATCAAACTGAACATGCATCTGCACAGGCTAAAATGAACTTTCTATCTTTAAAATCCATCTTAACATTTCAATTTCACAGCTCTGCAATTGAATTAATCAAAATTTAATCAAATGTCTCTACCACTTAAGATCATTTACTTTTGAGCCATCAGCCTGCTGTTTTTTTCCTCCTTCCCTAGTTTGATTTTGCACTTGGTGGACCAATGAATTAGATCAGTATGCTAATGAGTATGCGTTAGATAATGAAGTACGCTAGCGCTTGACTGACAGCATCACTCCATTGAGCCTGGATTTTGAAAGCTAGCTAATCACTTTCAACTTGATGTTTTTGCTAGAGCAAATGAATGAAATTAATTAAGATTTTAATCTTTTTATTTCCGTGTTTGGGTTCTGGCCAGTCAGGCCCTGAAGAGTCAAAGCAATAAGTGTCGATCAGCCATTATCACTGAAGATCCCTCTGCTCTTGTCAAATCTAAACCAGTGACCGGATGGCCTCTCTTTGGGTGTTGGCACGTGAGAGTTGTTTTTGCGTGCGTAAGTAACTGTCTGCTTTTGTACTGTACTTCTTTTTCAGTTGAGTATTATATCAGCCATGTCTGATTTTACTGTGCCTTTCATTCAGAAGTTGTATTTACAACTTTTTAGTCTGTTTAAATATCAAATAAACAAATATATATATATATGTATGTGTGTGTTTGTCTCTCTCTCTTTCTCTATAATATGTATATATGTCTATGTGTGTGTATATATATATATATATATATATATATATATATTACTTCCAATGTCTGTTTTATTTTTGATGTCAATTCTTTGAATCTCATTGATTTAAATTAGAATGTTTACAGAAGAGTTTAAAGGCCCATTCACATCTAACACGCTAACTATAAAGATAACGTTATAGGCTAACTATACGATAACTATAGGCTATGCGTCTACACCAACAACGGTCTTTTTATTTTAAGCCCGCGCTGCAGTTTCAAATTCAAAGCAGCGAAAATGGAGGGCTGCTGCTGCTGCTTTACGTTACAAACAAATATCAAAGGAAAAATAGGCGCTTTCAGGTACACAATATCCTTAAATGATGAGAGGATTTGGGAGTACATCTAAACAGTGAATCTAGCAAGTCTAGTGTAATATGTAACAGTTAATTTAACTGATGAAGTCAATGATGGGTTAAAAGTATTGCCTAGTCAACATCTTTGTGTATGTACAACGCCTTTTTCACTGCAACTTCAGCAATGTTGTCAACTAGCGCTGTACCTGAGGTCATTTTGTTACACTATAGGCTACTAATTAAACTCACCGTTTATTCCACGTTATTCCCAGAAAACGACCGAATGCTTTCTATATATCCATCTTTTTTAACGTTGAAAAGGGGGTTTGACTTGTCAAACAGTGGAGGATTTTTTTTTTTTTTTGTACCTCGACGATTAACTTACTACAGCTGTGGGCCTTAGTAAAATGGAGAACGATTTTTAGAATTATATATTTAAAGTTATTTTTATAGTTATCATGCTTGGTGTGAACAGGCCTTAAAGGTGGAATACCTAAGATTTTTGCATTAAAATATACCAAAATCACAAGGCCAATGTTATATATTTAGTTAAGATGATAACTTACAATATTCCAAATGTTTCAAATGTTTAAATCGCGAGAAAATGTAGATTTTAACCAAGGAAATGGGGCGTGTGAGCAGGGGTGAGCTGGGAGTCGCGAGTCAATCGCGTCATATCCGCTTACCTCGGTTTCCGCTCGTACTACGTGTAGTCCTGGACAAATGCGGTAGTTGTAGTTGTGTGTTAGCGTCTATCAAGCAACAAACGTAAGCTTGTTTCGCGCATTTGTTATGGAATGGGGGTCGCACACCGGACGAGAAGCGCCGCGCCACGTTTAGGGCAACTCCACAGTAACGTTATCGAACACCGGACGCGCACTTTCTCATCAGTGTATGGCCAGCAATATTGTTATGTTTAATGACAGGAAATGAAGATAATGTCTGTTCTATGTTATGATTGTACTGTACAATTAAATACAATCGTTGCTGAGTCTGCATTCTGAAAACTTTACCTCAGATCATCCGTTAACAGAATGAATTGAGAATCTGACCTGAAAAATCTAATAACACCAGCAATTGTCATTCAAGTAGCTGATTTCTGTAAATGAATGCAAAACTAAATGCATATTGAAGCATAGGGCGAAGTCAGGATCCATTAGCAACGATTTGAGACAAAAATACTTAAAATTTTATAAAAAACGATGTAAATGGCGCTCTGTGGCGCAGCAGGATTTTGAACACGGTCCTGAGGCGTTGCTGGGCGCCGCGGACAGACGCTGAATGGCGCCGCCGGTATGTGTACACTTATAGATAATAATGTGTTCGAATTTTAAATATGTGGCGCGACGCGGCGCTGAGCTTCTCGTCCGGTGTGCGACCCCCTTAACGGTAATTTTGTGAAACTGTAGCTGTGGTTGAATATGTGTCAAATGTACATGATTTTTTATTTTTATAAAGTTACCAAAAGGGAGGACCAGCCACGTCAACTCCTTGCAAGTGACCTGCCCCTTCAAACCCTCTCCACCATAGCTTCGTCCAGTGACTCGTACAGTAACATCTGTGATAACTAATTTACTTTTAAACCTGACTTCTCTTGCGGTTATTTCAGTTTAAGGAAAACAAGCATGTAAACGCAACATGTATAGAAATCGAACTTTACCTCATCCATGACAACTAATTTTCGATTCCTGTCTGACTGATTTATCCACGGCGGAGTTGAAAACAACAGTTGCCATCATTCCGCGTTTCTCCACGTCGTCATCAAGCAAAGCCGTTGTTGTTGTTTTGAATGTAGCGCCCTCTAGCGGCATCTAAATCTTAGGTATTGTAGCTTTAAGTTTGGGCATTCTTGGTTACAATCATTTGTTATTCATTTGTACTATTACATACATTTCATAACAACAGTGTAAAACTGAGGGTTTCCTGCATTTTCCTGGATTTATTAAGGTATATAAAAAAAATGATATATCAAGGAACATACTGTATGTCAGTGTCTTTACTGACACGTTCCTTCAGGTGTAAAGGCTGACTTGTAAGCTTAATTCCATAACATAGTGAGTCGCCTTGCTGTCTGCTACCTACATGGGTATGATGCTTTGAAGAATAGATAGTTGATGTAGCCATTGACTTCCATAGTTTTTTTTTTTTTTTTTTTCGTGGAAGTCCATGGCTTCCGTTAACTGTCTGGTTTTCGATATTTTTTTTAAATATCTTATTTTTAGTTCAACAGATGAAATGCTTGCCGGTTTGGAACAACATATGGGTGAGTAAATGATGACAGCATTTTAATTTTTCAGTGAACTAACCCTTTGAGTGACTGACTTTTCAGGAGAAGAAACTCATATGTGGCACACAGGGTATGTGACTCTATTTTTATTTTTATTTTACTCTAATGATTGCTACTGGTAATGGGTAGAGACGCTTTTTAAAATAGATTGAAAAGGCCCTTTTATACTTTAAGCAAAATCAAAGAAAAAACTGGCGTGGCTTCATTTTGATCAAAATCAAGCCAAAAAGGAATTCGCCTGGACTTTGTTTCAGGGGCTCAATACAGCGTGTTAAAGTGAACTCTCTAGAAAAGTTGGCTCCAAATGATAAGCATTTTCAACCTACCACTGGATCTGTGGTGGCAATGTAATCAGGTAGGTGTGTGCTGAGCTCCGCTGCCTTTGAGGTGGAAATAAAGTGAATTCACACCATGTTGTAGTTGACTTGTAAAGGGGAATCTTGTAAGCTTTCACATCCTCATAGAACTTGTAATTACAACTTGTAAATTGAATTTTATAAGAGCACACGTACCACATGACCACTGTACAACTGCAGATTCATATTGCCGTTAATAGTAAATGCCACAGGAATGTCTAATTCCGAGTCACAGCTCCCAGTAGAACATTGCGGGTTGTCATCTTATAGTTACGACAGAATGAATTTAAGAAATTAACCAGAGAATAATGCTCTGTTCACACCGTCCTAGTGATGGGAGAAACAAATGCCTGCTGCCTGGTTAGAATGGTGAAAATGAAACGAAAACTCACTAATGTGTTATTGAGTTATGGGTAACTCTGTTGTTTAGATGCCACACTGGGAGGATCACACTGTCTTTCTGCTAGTGTGGTTTAGGCAGTATTTTAAAAACATGAATAAAACAAAAAAAAAAACTGTTGGTGAAGATTTATTTTTATTTGGACATTTCTACCATATGATGGATGAAGCTGCAGCGAGCACCCAGCACGTGACACTTGTTTTCATAGCAACCTGGTACATTAAGCTTTGAATTCTGCAAAACTATGTTGAATCAATTTATCATGCAGAGCTATTAAATAGCCTCTCTTTCCTGCAAACGATACCATGAAGAATGTGAATGCTCACTTTCAAGGCAAAAACAAAACAAAATCAGATATTGGTATGAATTTAGTACCAGAGGGCAATCCTCCCAAAATGATGGTGCATCATCCCCAGCATGCAACGCATGATGTACAATAGCTACGCATTCTCTATTGAAATTTCCATACAGTTATGATCTAACAAAACCTCATTTACTGAAATCATGTGATTTTGGCCCTGTCCCAAAAGGCTTGTTCGACTCGAACCTGCACCGCACAGACCGATCGTTTATGACATCAAAGTACCGTGAGAGCGATTAGAGAGCAGATGGCTCCATATGCTTTTGAATCACTCTCGCGGTACTTTGATGTCATAGCGGTAGCCAGTAACCGCCAAGAGGCTGAGTAGAGGGAGTAAATGTTGACGTGTTTCCACCGCAAATCCAGGTGGTTTATTGTAACATTGAAACAACAACATGATGAATAATGACAATAAAGTAAGCAAAAAAGCAATGAAATGAACTAAATCTAAATGAAATGAAAATGGTCAACAGAAAATGAGCGTCCCAGCTACTCACCCCCTAACTACATGCTAACCACACACATACTAACAGGTAATATATACACCTATACCAAGTGACGTAACAAACTGAAAGTAAAACTGTCGAGATGCCAGGTTTGGCTTGATGTCTTCTATGTAAAATGAACTGCACAGACCAATCTGTTAATTACAAGTTGAACAAGCCTAAATAGAACCCTAAGCCGGGACAATTCAGTTCAATACAAATAATAAAAAAAAATGTATTATCTATCAGCCAGTGATAGAAATTTGTCTTTGGTTAAAAAGTCTCACGTATACACAATACAATAACACATACATCACAATTTAAAAAAAAAATGTACCAAGGAAAAAAGTAGGCCTGCCTTACACTATGCAAAAACAATAAAGGCTCAAGCCCAATATACTAATGACACTTTTTAGTCTTATTTAAAATAGAAATAGCAGTAGGAATAAAATAGTTCCTGTACGCTTTCTTTTTGGCCAAAGGAGCTCTAAAGCGGCAACCTGATGGCAGTAACTGAAACGAGCTGTACAGATGGTGAGAGGGGTCAGTAATGTTGGTGTCTGCTTCCCTCTTTACTGCACAATTATATCAGGGTTGCAAACTTTGGGACTTTGTCTGCAGTAAGAATAACATTTCTTGAGAAATTGTTCGGTAACCCTAACCCTAATTTTAAAAATGTCAGTTCTTGTTTACTATAAACCCTGATTTATGAAAAAAAAAAAAAATAGAATGGAAACATCGGTAACACTTTAGATTACAGCCCGGAAAGTACTGTATAATTAAGAGGAATTTATTGTGTACCTTTCAGTAACTATAGTGTACCTATAAAGTACTTGCATGCAAGTATAAAGAAACAATATGTAAAGTTTGGAGAATAAAGGGGTAACAACCAATAAACATATTTATATTGTAAGTATTATAGAACTAAGGGGTACTTATTCTACTATACAACAATCTTACATTTGGAAGCAATTTAGCGAGACAGCAGCAGCCTTCATCCGGGTTGCGTCGTGGAGGAGGCCACAGGAGAGCGTCACAGCCCCGTCAGGCCCCGCGGTCTCAGTCCTTCCCTGGTCTCTTCTGTCGGGGAATGGGACTTAACTGTGCACCCGCACGGGGTAACTCCCGTGCGCATGCCGGTCTCCCCGCCTCGCTGCCCCTCCGGGGGGACGTCTGTGGTTCGTATGACCCCGCTGGATCGGTTCCTGGGAGCTTAGTTAGAGCTCCCCGGCCTATCATGCTGGGTCATTAGAACGATCAGACTCGGCTATGCGATTCAGTTCGCACGGTCTCGTCCCCGTTTCAGGGGAGTTCGCTTCACTGTGGTCGGTGGCAATGCCCCGGTCATGAGAGCGGAGATTGCAACCCTGCTGGTGAAGGGTGCAATCGAGACGGTCCCTCCAGCCGAGATGAGGTCAGGGTTTTACAGCCCCTACTTCATTGTCCCCAAGAAGACCGGTGGGTTGCGACAGATCCTGGATCTTCGCATTTTGAACCGTACTCTTCATTGATTGCCGTTCAAAATGCTCACAGCCAAACGCATTTTGGAATGCGTCCGGCCTCAGGATTGGTTTGCAGCGATAGACCTGAAGGACGTGTACTTTCATGTCTCCATCTTGCTTCGACACAGACAGTTTCTTCGGTTTGCTTTCGAGGGCCAGGCATATCAGTACACGTTTCTCCCATTCGGGTTAGCTCTGTCACCTCGCCTCTTTACGAAGATCGTCGAGGCAGCCCTTGTTCCCCTTCGCGAACATGGGGTTCGCATCCTGAACTATCTCGACGATTCGCTGATCCTGGCACACTCTCGAGAACAGGTTTGCGAACACAGAGACCTGGTGCTCCGGCACCTATCCCGTCTGGGCCTTCGTATCAACCGGGAGAAGAGCAAACTTTGCCCCGTGCAGAGGATCTCTTTTCTCGGTATGGAGATAGACTCGGTCGCCATGTCCGCGCAGCTCACGAGCGAGCGCGCGCACTCACTGCTGACTTGTCTTTGACAGTTCGAGGGAAAGAGTGCGGTCACACTGAAACTTTTTCAGAGGCTCCTGGGGCATATGGCATCCGCAGCCGTGGCAACGCCATTTGAATTGCTTCATATGAGACCGCTTCAGCTGTGGCTTCGCGATCGAGTCCCGAGGTGGGCATGGCATCGAGGGTCGCTCAGAGTCCCAGTGACTCCGGCTTGCTGCCAGACCTTCTTCCCGTGGTCGAACCTCAGCTTTTTACGGGCCGGGGTCCCTCTTCTGCGAGTTTCCAGGCATGTCGTTGTCTCCACGGATGCCTCTACCACGGGTTGGGGAGCCATGTGCAATGGTCATGCAGCCGCGGGTTCCTGGACAGGACCCCAGCGCCTCATGCACATCAATTGCCTAGAGCTGCTGGCAGTACGCCTGGCCCTGCACCGCTTTCGAGCACTGCTCAGGGGTCAACACGTACTTGTCCGGTCGGACAATACCGCTACGGTAGCATATATCAACCACCAGGGTGGTCTACGCTCACGTCGGATGTCGCAGCTCGCACACCACCTCCTGTTATGGAGTCAGAAGCACCTGAGGTCCCTTCGTGCCGTTTACATTCCAGGAGACCGGAACCTGGCAGCCGACGAGCTGTCACGGGTCCGTCCAATCTCCGGCGAACGGCGACTCCATCCCCAGACGGTTCAGCTGATTTGGGACCAGTTCGGGGATGCACAGATAGACCTGTTCGCCTCCCGGGACTCATCCCACTGTGCCCTGTTTTATTCCCTGTCCGATTCCACAGACTCACTGGCACTCAGCTGGCAACGGGGCCCACGCAAGTATGCGTTTCCCCCAGTGAGCCTTCTTGCACGGGTTTTGTCTTGTTGGTAGCCCCTTATTGGCCCACCAAGACGTGGTTCTCCGAACTGATGCTCCTCGCGACAGCACCTCCTTGGCCTATTCCTCTGAGGAAAGACCTACTCTCTCAGAGACGGGCACCCTGTGGCACCCTCGTCCCGAGCTCTGGAGGCTACACGTGTGGCTCCTGGATGGGACAAGGCAGGTTTGAGTTCGCTGCCACCTGCGGTGGCGGCAACCATCACTTCCACTAGAGCGTCGTCCACGAGACACCTCTACGCATTGAAATGGAACCTCTTCGTCAACTGGTGCTCTTCCCGTGGAGAAGACCCCCGGAGATGTCCTATCGGTGTCGTGCTTTCCTTCCTGCAAGAAGGGTTGGAGCGTAGGCTGTCGCCCTCCACCCTTAAGGTTTACGTCGCGGCCATTGCCGCGTCTCATGAAGCAGTGGAAGGTAAGTCTGTGGGAAAGCACGACCTGGTCATCAGGTTCCTGAGGGGAGCAAGGAGACCGAATCCTCCTCGCCCTCCCCTCGTGCCCTCTTGGGACCTCTCAGTAGTTTTAAGTGCTCTGCAGAGGCCTCCCTTTGAGCCTTTGCAATCGGTAGAGATAAAGTTTCTGTCTATGAAGACAGCACTCCTGGTTGCATTGGCCTCCATCAAGAGGGTAGGGGACCTGCATGCATTCTCCGTTGACGAAGCGTGCCTGGAATTCGGGCCGGCTTACTCTCACGTGATCTTGAGACCCCGGCCTGGATATGTGCCCAAGGTTCCTACCACTCCCTTCCGGCACCAGGTGATGAACCTGCAAGCGCTGCCCCTGGAGGAGGCAGACCCAGCCTTGGCACTGCTCTGTCCGGTACGTGCGCTCCGCGCCTACGTTGACAGAACGCGGTGTTTCAGGTCCTCAGACCAGCTCTTTGTCTGTTATGGGGGAGCCAGAAGGGAAGGGCTCTCTCAAAGCAACGGCTGTCTCACTGGATAGTGGACGCCATCACTTTGGCTTACCAACAGCAAGGTCGACCATGCCCCCTTGGTGTGACGGGCCACTCCACTCGGAGTGTGGCTTCCTCTTGGGCTTTAGCGCATGGCGCCTCGCTAACAGACATATGCAGAGCTGCAGGCTGGGCGACACCGAACACGTTTGCAAGATTCTATAATCTGCGAGTGGAGCCTGTGTCCTCTCGTGTACTCGCTTCCGCCAGTACTGGACCCGCTCAGGTGTCTTCGCTTGCTCGCCATTCCACTCCTCGGATTGGATAAGTGCGATATTCCTCATTTGAGTCTTCCGTTGAATCCCTGAGTCCTCCAGCACTTCTGATGCTGGCACCACTGCATTGCTCTGGATGCCGGCTAGGTGCCTCCGTGTGCACGGTTCCCTCTGGTAACTGTCACATGTGTATTATCCACTGTAAGCCTCTCTGAGCATGTCTTCCCTTGGCAAGCCATCTGCCATTCCTGGAGTTAAGCTTCTAGCCACCCTTAGGTTGGTACTCCAGTGTTTTCCCATATGAAGTCCCTGTGGACCATATGTGTATTCTTAAGTCCTCCCTATGGTAGGCATACTGCGGCATATTACTCCTGGGATATGCTTCCCAGTGTACCTTGGTATTCCTGTGTTAAAGTAGGACTCCTGGTCATAAAACTAAGCTGTTAGGAGTCTAGACTTTCGCAGGGCACTGGAAGACAGCTGTGAAGGTGGCGTGATGGCACGTACCCCCATTCTCCGTCATTCCGACGTAACTCGGAGTGACTACGTTATGTCTCCCTGCCACTTCCGCTGTACCGCTGGGTAGACGCCTGAGTTCAGTCTCGGCTCCTCAGCGAAGACATACTGCGGTTGCATGATATAATGCTAGATTGTGATATAAGATTGTGTGTATGCATTTTTATTGTTACCCTGTAACTACATCGAACAAGGGGTAACAAGCTACGTGAAAAAATAGTATCGTTCCACAATATTTAAGCAAAAGTTGCAATAGTTTTCATTTTAGTGCAGTTTTGTTAAAACAATTACTATTTCAGTATGTACTGGTTTACCTTTTTTTTTTTCAAAAAGGTATGCAGTGTATGTTCTTGCTAAATTGCTCCCAAATGTAAGATTGTTATATCATAAATAGTAGAATAAGTACCCGTTAGTTCTATAATACTTACAGTATAAATAATGTTTTAAATCTCCCGGTTGTTACCCCTTTATTCCACAAACTTAAAATATTGTTCCCTTGTACTTTTATTGTAAGTTTGTTATAGGCTTTAATTACGCAGTACTCTCCGGGCTGTAATCTAAAGCGTTACAGAAACGTACCAAAATGTAAAATTAATTTATTGATTGCACTTTAAAAGAATAAAGATAGAGGTGACTAAATAACAAATAACAAACATGTAAAACAACAAAATCTGAACAATAAGAAATCTCAAAACAAAAGGAACACTCCACCTCCCCAGAACACCACAACACGTTTCACTAATTAGGCCTGCTATATAGGCTATGTCACAGTGGCAGTTTGGCCTGCTTCGCTCCCTCTGCATGGTATGGTAAGGTAAGGTTGTATCTGAAGCAGGGTTCGATCCGTTCACAAACAGTCCGTTCATTGCATCTGTCACATGACAAACGAACGAAAGACTCATTCGAAAAAAATGTTCCCTGTAAATTATTTTTGACTGCATTATTATGACTTCTTAATTCAGAATACAATAAAGACTGCTTAGGTGGATGTGTTCGGTGAATTTGGCAGTTAAAAGTAAGTATAACAGTTAAAGGCCTTTAAATGGACGAAATGACTCGAAAAAAAGATTCATTCATTTTAATGAATGAGATCAAAAAAGCAAATCAGTAAAATGATCCGAACTTCCCATCACAGTGTGCCATCAAGTGACAGTCTGTGGGGTCAGTCGTTTAGAAAAAAAAAAATTTGCTCAGCATCCGCATTTGAGTGTGGCAGGCTCAACACAATCTGGACAACCTTTGATAATTTGGAGAATTTTAAAATGCCACTTGCCCGATTTGCCAAAATGTAATTTGTACCATGAGTCTATTTTCACGGTAGCCAATAACGCACGTCAGACAACGTTTGCAACTATAGTTGACGTCTTTAGTCTACTCTCAGCACACAGACTGATAAAAGGCACACCATTTTATAATCTGCTTACCTTGATTGTCATTCCAAACTTTCAAACGTGCATCAGTGGGCTCTGACTTCAATGCTCTGAACTCTCTCTGAACTTTTCACATGCAACTGACGTATCAGGTGCAAGGTTTTCAGCGAATCAACGATCAGAGAATACTGCCGTGAGAACGTTGTAGGCAGATGTTACAGCTGTGGGCCTTAAACTCCTCTCCCTAAATGAATACGCTGTGGTATAGTCATCAACAGAAAATTAATGGATTGAGAGGGGAGAAAAATGGATTTTGGCGTGAGAGTGTGAGACTGAAGCTGAAAACTTGAGAGTCACGCCAGATACATGAGAGTTGCCAACCCTGATTATATAGGTCTACTAGTTGAATCTGCGGGGGGCCAATACTTTTAGATGCCTGTTTGATTACCCTGGATAATTATTCCTTATTTTTAGCAGAAACAAAATTAAACCAGGATGCAAAATTGAAGGTCAATACTGATTCAACAAGAGTGTGATACACTGTCACCATGATATTTTGACTCACATTAAAACTCTTCAACCTTCTCAAGAGAAATAAGCGCTGTTGAGATTTCTTATGATGTTCACATGTTGAGAAAAGGATAGATGCCTATCAATCTCAGGGCCCAAATACTGAATGTAAAGGTACCCACTACCTGCCTCTCCAGCTTAAGTGGTTCAGATAGTGATGAACTAAACCTCCCACAACACAACTCCTTTGTCTTACTCCATTTGAACCTTTGGATCATGGAGTCAACATGTTGTCTATATGTGACCAGGGATTGCTCATTTCTTATGCAGGCCACCAAAGCCATGTCATCGGCGTACTTATACAAGTGACATACCCTCAATATCAAATCTTCCTCCAAACCCACGCTTGTGACATTATTCAGCTTTGACTTCCAGGTAGAAGTGCGCTGTGGAGTGGAGCTTTTGGACTTGCAGGCTTATTGGCTGGAAATGGGGGGCACTAGTGAGCACCCTTCTGAAACCTGAAATAACCAATGGGACACCCTATGGTCTGTGAACTTAACGGCCACGCAAATGATTTACGTAGGTTTTGAAGCTTCACAAAGCAGTGTTTCGAAAGCGACCATCAAACATTTGGACTAGACTTTGCACTTAAAATGCTTTCTCAAGACATATTTTAATAATATCCATGAAAAATCGTGAAGAGTGAAGAGTATGTGGGCAGGGTTTTGTCTTCAAGCACACTTCTGTCTCGAACTCGCAAAGATATGGATGAGTACAATCGTGCCACACAAGTCCTTAAAAGTGAAGCCAAAGCATCTCTAGTGTACGTCATAAACCCCGCCCTATCCATGTAGTCCAATGGGACGCGAGGCAATACATCCCATTTTGACAGTTATTTGCTGTCAAAATGGGATGCTAACAGCAGGTGAATTTCTGCTACAATGGTGGCTCCCGCGAGACTTCAACTTCCGGCTGATGGATTACCCCCTTTGCTGAGAATCAGGTCCCAAATCAGCGCTAGATGTCAGTGTCATATTGGGACTTTGCCGGCTTCACTTTTCTACAATGGAAGAGAATGAAGGTGCATTGTCCATCTTTTTTTTTACAGTCTATGGGCAAGTATAAAACCAAATCCATTAAAATATATATGTACAACTCTAAAAATTGCTGGGTTGTTTTAACCCAACTTTGGGTCAAATATGGACAAACCCAGCGGTTAACCCAGGGTTAAGTATTTTAATTACATTTTTAACCCAACATTTGGGTTTGTCCATATTTGACCCAAAGTTGGGTTAAAACAACCCAGCATTTTATGAGTGTATTATTCACACTAAGTGAACGACATAATATTTGTCATAAAGAATTCACAGTTTAAACGTTCTGGTTTCCTTGAAGTTATTTTCAAGATCTGGGGTGAATTAGGCTATTATGCCACTTTCATTAAGCACCATGTCACTCAAAGTGATATTCAAACCCAAATCAATTAATTTTAATACTATACTAAACAAATAATAAGTTACTGAGATTGCTGTCAACTGCGCGAGATTGTAGAAATAGAAATCAGTGCAAAAATTGTATACTCCGTCACTCATCCTGTATTCCTGTCTCAGGTGATTTTTTTTTTTTTTTAATCACATGCCATAGGATATGCTATTATACATTCCTAGAGCACATTTTTTATAAGAATCGTCTGAAATTCTTTTAATATAATCATTCAAAATAACATGACTAAAGGCGAGTTTGCACTATACAATTTTGGCCAATATTTTGCTGTCTGAGATATTTTGAGAATCCTAAATGATTCCTCAGATTCTGGGCCAAAATCTGAAGTTTTTAATCGTTAGTTTGACAAGTTTGTGACAGCCGATTAATAAACTTGGCGAACTACAGTAGTTTCTCCTATGGCGAAAAACCAATAGGAGCGCAGAACCAGATGACGAAATTAGTGAGACAACAACAAACCACCATTTTTTTGTTTTTCTTTCCATTTTCTTTTCAGGAAAAGCTATTTGTTTGCTAGCCACCATTTCTCGCCTGCATGTAAATGCAGCTCACAGTCACTGAACGTGTCACAAATTGATGATGATTGACTGATGTGAGTCTTCTAGCATGCGTTTGTTTTTAACGCGTCTTGACTGCCATATAGTCTGACATTAATGACAGCTGAGACCCTACAGTGTGACAGCATGTTCATACAGCCTAAGCAACAGCAATAAAAGACTATAACAAAGCGTACAGTGTGCACCTGCCTTAACATTATTACTATTATTACCTGACACTTACATTTTTTTTTTTTTTTTTTTTTGACAGGCAAACAACCTTATATCAGACAATCACTTGTTTTAAACTCTTGTTTACATGGTAATGCACTGGGCTTAGCATTTGAGTTACTTCTATGATATTCGTTTTTTTTTTTTTTTTTTTTTTTACATCCAAATGGTCTTCTCTTTTTTTATCTGGACAGCTGTGTTGGGGATGGGAAACTTTGGCTAATGTGAGGCATATACGGGCTGAAATGAGTCCCTGTGCTGCAGCTTAGAGAGTCTGACAGCTATTAAGATCAGCTTCATTACTACTGCAGCAGCTCCTCTGATAGCAATCACCATTTCAGAAGTTGTGTGTATGTTCAAAGATGTTTCACTGGCTAAAAGAATTACTTGATCCCCTGAGCCACAACAAATTTCAGACTCAATGCATAAGGGTGGAACTGCTAAGTGGCTAAATGATGTGTTTGTGAGTGTGTGAGAAAAAAGAGACAGAGATGTGGACGCACTGTAACTGTTTGTCAGTCTATAATTATGCCTCTCTGTTTTGACAAACACATTGTTGTTGGTATTCATCATAAAATAGACACTCAGACACAAATTGTCTTCTTAAAGTGTCTTACGGAGCAGAATAATTCCAATACTGTGCGCTTACAGGGGAGCACTGCAGGAAATGGATCCGACTCCAGGGGCCCGTACCATCCTCATTTGTTGAAATAAACACAAGCCTGAAACGACTCGGGACCGAGTGTTTTTTATCGATAGAGAACAGGAAGAGAGGAAGTTTAAAATCTCCTGCTGTCTCCCATGAGTCGAACAGGGTATCTCAGAGAATCTTTCAGAATGTTTCTTATGGCTAATTCTATTCATTAAATATGATCACTTTTTTTTTTTTTTTTACATGATCAGCTGTCCAGAAATACATAAATTAAAAGCCCAGTTTCTGGATAGTCTCTGATCTAGATGCTTGTTTCTGTTGGACTGGCTTTATGCAACCTCTGATTGTCAGGGTTCACTGGCTTTTAGAAATCCTGTTTACAAGGGGTGTGTTCAATTCCACTGTGTGATATAAGTGTGTACTAGGGTTAAAAGGGATGTGGTTACATGGTTGGTAGGTATTGTAACTGTGGACAAGCAAACAGATGTGTATTTTTATGTTATTCAAATTATTACAGTTTTTTCCCTGATAAGTATTTGTTTATCAGTGAAGACATTAGTAGTGAAATTTCAAAAAACAAAAACTATTAATTATTAATAATGCTAATTTAAAATACTTTTTTTTATACTCCTTTTGCTCAAATTAATTCAGAGTATAACAACAACAGCGATGGATAGTTAAAAAAGCAATAAATATACAGATGTTTAAAGGGTTTAAAGATAAAAGGTTTAAAGATGGCTGCTGTTAATGTTCATTCGTAGTGCCCTGAGTAGGCACCATTTATGCTATTTAGAATCCACTTGAAAGAGTCCTAGACTATATTAGAGGAACCGATCTTCAGATTTGTCAAAGTTTGCTATAAGTGATTTAGTATGTTTGTTTAGTATCGTACTTGAGCACAACTGTCCTTTTCACTTATATATGTTATGTGTCAAATAATAGTTTAACAGTTTAATAAGTACATATTACATTAGATGGACACACATTTCACTATTGGTAACACTTTAGAATACGGTTCCTTCGTTAATGAATAACTACACAAGAACCAATGAGTAACACAATATTAACAATCTAGTAACTATTATTAACTATCAAGAAACTCTGATTAACGGATCGAAATAATTAGTAAGTAATAGCTCACAGATGAAAGTGTTACTAGATACTTCTGTGGGAATTACTAATTATTTGGATCCGTATTATAAAGTGAAGGTCATTGGAGTAACTAACTCAAGTGTTACTACATGATCATGATTTGTGCAAACGTTTGAGATTTTTGGTGAACTTTAGTATACTTTTAGAAAATGTCTTTATTAACACTTGAGTCATTACTGGTTAGTTCCAATGATCTTCACTTTATAATACGAATCCAAATAATTAGTAATTCCCACGGAAGTATCTAGTAACACTTTCATCTGTGAGCTATTGCTTACTAATTCGTTAATAAGAGTTTCTTTTAGTTAATAGTAGTTACTAGATTGTTAATAAACTTTTTTAGTAGTTCTCTGGGAAGTATTAAAAAAATAGTAGTTATTGATTAGTTAATAGTGAACTACCACTTTCGTCTGGGCGCTATTACTTACTAGTTCATTAATCAGAGTTTCTTGTTAGTTAATAATAGTTACTAGATTGTTAATATTGTGTTACTCATTGGTTCTTGTGTAGTTATTCATTAACGAAGGAACCGTATTCTAAAGTGTTACCTCACTATTTTAGTGTTTTATGTGTAGCTGGCCACAGGCACTGCTGTGCGATTATTTGTTGTTTGCAATGTGGTGTATTACTGTTATCATCTGTTTCAAATGAAGCGCTCCTAAACCACACATCTTTCTGTCGGTTCTTGGCAAAAATAATCTACAAAGTGGACTAGCCTCCATGCCAACATTCAAAAGTCTGGTTGGGTTGCCAGCCTTATGATTTGCGCCTCTGTAAATGTTCTGCTTGTCATTTGATCTCACCCCAGCAATAACGACAGGGCAACTCAAATCTCCCACCTTTGAATCACGTAATTCTCGCTTATCGGTGGAAGTACTTTAAATAGGAAGCATGCTGGTTAGGTTCTGGGATATGTTATCTTAATCTGAACATAACTCCAGCTTTGCCTGTCAGAAAGCAAGGCTTGTGTTAAGGCCCAGATATCTCATTTAGACCAGAAAGTGAGAAACCTCCCTGGCTTCCATTACGGAGCCAGAACGGAAAGAAAAATGAACAGCGACAAAAGGAAATGTTCCCAGCTCACCGTTGCTCTGCTAACTTGATAAAAAGTCTATTTAGTGCTTGTCAGGCTGAGCCAGAGAAAGAGAGAGTGTATGTGTGCACTAGAGAGAAAGCGTTTTTAGAAAAGTCTGGGTGTATTTGTTGGGAAATAACTTTGGCCAGCATATTCAGGTAAGGTTGTGATGTTTGTCAGGGACGGTAAGGAGAATTTACTCTGGTTTTAGTCTAAATCCATCAATGTATGTGTTTGGGCAGTGGATAAGGTCTTGTGGCCTAACAAAGGGTCTGCAGTAGTTGATGGGGTGACATACCTAACCAGTGGTAAAATGATTGCTTTTTTAAATGATCTTTCCTTTTGAAAGGTTAGGGTCAAGCAAAGAATGAAAGCCTTATTCAATGGTCATCTTCAAAGTGAAGCTGATGATGACATCCCAAGTATTTCATAAGTAGAGGTCTTTAAGCCAGGTCACGTGACTGGATACAAATGCTATACAAAAGCATACAAAAGCATTAAATAAAAGTTCTATACATAGTGACTGCTCACCTAAGCAACATTTTTTGCCACCATAGGCTTCCAAACATGAAGCAAAACTATATTTGTGCATGTTATGAAAAATAATTTGAGTAGTTCTTGTCAATGCCAAATGTCAAAGTCAAAAGACTGTTTTAATATTCCTTCACAGGTATGGCTTGACTTCCTCTTCCAAAGTATGTCTATAGGATTTTTTTATGATCACTTGGAAAAGTAATAGCATACGTCTCTCAAGCCGTATGAGTTTTATAATTTTTTTATTATGAGGTTGACTACAAACCAGAAGGTTGGTGGTTCAATCCCCGGTTCCACCTGGCCAAGTGTCGAGGTGTACATGAGCAAGCCACCTAACCCCAGCTGCACCCGACGAGCTGGATGGCGCCTTGTATGGCTGACACCGCCGTCGTGTGTGAATGAGTGTATGCCCTATGCCATATACTCTCATTGACAAATGCGGAACAGTTAGTTCATGCGTTCATGACATCAAGGCTAGATTATTGTAATGCTATACTGGGTGGTTGCCCTGCACGCTTAATAAACAAACTTCAGCCAGTCCAAAACGCAGCAGCTTGAGTTTTTACCAGAACCAAGAAGTATGACCATATTAGCCCGGTTCTGTCAACCCTGCATTGGCTGCCTATTAAACATTGTATAAATTTTAAAATATTGCTGATTACCTTTAGAGCACTAAATGGTTTATCTCCGCAGTACTTGAGTGAGCTCTTAATGCATTATAGTCCTAACGTCTATTGCGATCTCAGAACTCTGGCCAGTTGATAATACCTAGAATATCAAAATCGACTCCAGGCGGTAGATCCTTTTCCTATTTACCACCAAAACTCTGGAACAATCTTCCTAACATTGTCCGGGAAGCAGACACAATCTGTCAGTTCAAATCTAGACTAAAAACACATCTCTTGGCTCAACTATAAGTTTATCAAGCGACGAGAATACTTTTTGTGCGAAAAACGAACAAAAATAACGACTTTATTCGACTATTCCTTTTCTTCCTTGTTGGCCTGAAACGAGACTTCCTTAGATTTCCACGACGCATGCGCGAGAATTGCGATCTCCTTCAACCACTTCAATTCAGTTCTCGCGCATCTGTCGTGGAAATCTAAGGAAGTCTCGTTTCAGGCCAACAATGAAGAAAAGGAATAGTCAAATAAAGTCGTTATTTTTGTTTGTTTTTACGCACAAAAAGTATTCTCGTCGCTTGATAAACTTATAGTTGAGCCACTGTAGTCACATGGGATATTTAAACATTTTCTTCATTGACTTTCTGGGCCGTCAAGAGCCAGTCCCTTAGGCAGCCAATGTGGTAGTGAGACAGCTCTCAAATTTAATCAAAAATACCTTCATTTGTTTTCCGAAGATCAACGAAGGTCTTACGGGGTTGGTACAGCATGGGGGTGAGTAATTAATGACTTAATTTTCATTTTTGGGTGAACTAACCCTTTAAGTGCCGGCCCCATTGACACGACTGATCCTCAACATCTCGTCTCAAAACCGGCGTGATTACTTCGACTTGCAAACAGATGGAAATGGACAAATTCTCTTAAAATAATTTTCATGTCACTGGGAAGCTGCTTTGATACAGTCTGTATTGTAAAAAGCGCTATATGAATAAATGTGACTTGACTTGATTTGACTAGGTGAATGTGAGGCAAAATGTAAAGCTCTTTCGTGGCCATTGGGTCTGTGAAAGCGCTATATAAATGCAGTCCATTTACCATTTACCATTCAATTGTTATTGGGCAGAATTGTATATACTCATACATTATCCTTCATACATTTTTATGCCGTAAGGACACTAAAACATTTAGCTGAACTTTTAGCTTTGGTATCAAACAACAATTGCTGGATCCCCTGCAGTCCTGTTGCAGATCCCCTGTTGAGGATCCCTGTATTAGATTATCAACTTCGTTAGCTTAGCAACATGCTGACGTGATAATTTTTCTGGAGGGCACACTGTCTTGCCAACATGACATCATGACTTTTGCGTAAACATACACGCCACTTTCGAGTCAAGTGGCGTGTTATCTCTACGCATTTTGAGCTATCCGCGTGTTTGCGTGTATGTCTACGCCATTAACGTCCGCGTCATTCTGCATGTCTGTACACGACGTCAAATCTCCTGTCATAAATGCCATTAACCCCAGTGACGGTTAAGTTTAGGGATGGGGTTGAGGTAAGTCATATCTTTTTCTTTCCTAGGATGGTAAGGGAACAGTCATAAATGCCATTAACCCCAGTGACGGTTAGGTTTAGGGACAGGGTTGAGGTGAGTCATATATTTATATAACGTTAAGTCAACAGCGTTCATAAACACGCTGAAAAGCAATTATGCGTCTTGATAGCACGCCAAAAATGGAAATATAAATTGGCGTGTCATACACACGCTACTTCATGAGATCAGTCTGGTCTTGCAGAGTTTGGCTCCAACCCTGACTAAACAAACCTGATCTAGCTAATCAAAGTATTTAGGAGTACTAAAAAAATCCAGACAGGTTTGATCCAGACACATCCAGATGTGTTCTATTGGAATCGGCTCTGATTGTTAGTTGTATATTTTGAGCGCTTCATATGAGAAGCCCAACAATCAAATGTGAATGACTGCTTTAGACAGAGGGGCAGCTCACCAGGGTTTAAACCGAGCTCAGGTCTGTTCAATCTTCCATTCACTATTAGTTTGAATAACGAATCCATTGTAAACAAGAACTTTCTATCATATACACTAGGTGCTTTATCTTGTTAATGATTTCCCTATTGGGCTCGTTACCCCAGCAACACCTCACTTTCCTCACCTCTGAGATGATTTTGTCCATACCGTATCCTGGATTTCCAGCTCCGGCTAGTTGTCAGGGAGTGGTCTGAAGCTTACCCAGCAGGGGTTCACAGGCCTTAGTGCAATTCCATTACTCACCCGCGCTGCAGCTTAAATCCACATTATCATCCACACCGGAGGGGTTTGGATAGACAGATGATTTGAGCCCCTCTTGCCCCCTTCCCCCCATCTCCTGTTCCCTCGCTTATCTCCCGAGGCACATTAGGAGACACCCTGCTTCATTATAATAAACATCGTTTATTCAGCGTGTGCTCTTATCCAGAGTGTTCACTCACAGCCAAAAACAATATATGATCCAATGCTCACACTGGAGGAAACACAGACTAATGTGAAGAATAACAATGAAGGAAATGCAGGTAACCAAATCCTGTGGCAGAGCGAATCTATGGAAGAAACATTCACAAAGGGTCTCATTACCTTCACTGACTAATCAGTGAGCTATGTTTGCAGGTTTTGGAAATGTATAGGTATATATATTATTGGGATTGAGAACAGCACAGAATAGAAACATTATATGATATGATAGAGAAGCCTCCCAAATGATCAGATAATTCAAACTATTTACGACAAGACACGGTTCGTTCAGATTGTAAAATGTCCTGTGGTGTGTGACACCCTGATTTTTACCTGATGGTTACGCAACATGACATTTTTAGAGTCATTACATTTTTAAGGTATGGTTTGTAAGGCTTTAATCAACAATGACAGGCCAAAATTCCAAATGTTACTTATCCCAAATTTTACTCAGACTGCAGGATTCTAGTACTGCAGGGACTCTTTTTATTAACAAAAGTTAGGGAGGAGCACGTTCAAATTATTTATCTGATTAGTGTGAGAGGAGACCTATAAATACGTAGACGACTCACATATGTTCCTCAACAGTTTTATCTGCATCCCTCCACCGCATCCATCTCCTCACACTCGTCTTGTTACTTTCCTAACCAGAGATATGGGTTTGGGCCTCATTTTGAGCTCGGAGCCCTCCCCTGGGCAGCACACCAAATACGCATACTCTTTTACTCTATCTAATCATTTGTAAAATGTGAATGTGCCCTACTCAAAAGAGGTTATGTCCCGGCGATGGGCTAGTGAAGGCCACAAGTCCACATCAAATGTGTTATTTGGAAGAGGGCCACCTTCACAATTATTATTTTTTTTAAAAGAAGGGGTGAGATTAAGCAAAGCAAATCTTCTTACTGTTTCCTTCACAGTTTCTTCAAGAAAGCATGTCCTTTCAATTGGGCAAATCCATTGACATCAATTGATTTGTGCTCTTTGTGCACTCTGACACTTCTTCCATTGTTGTATCGATCGATATTGATCTTTTTTTTCACTGCTGTATGGTTCACTAATAGTCCAGTGTCCCAAGCTGACAATGAGAGTTTGCACTACATGTGCAGACAATAAATTGCTGACATGGAGCAGGGGGGAAATGTACTGTAGCAGAGGCCCCTGACCCAAATGCTGCCTTTTAGTTGCCCTTTTGCAGCATTCACCACATGCACCCCATCCTTGGCCCCTTTTCACACTCAAGCTCCATACGGCTTTCATCCTCACACCCCTCCTGGGCTATATTTACACTGATGTGACCCCAAATGGTATGCCTGCCAGAGGGACACTAGATGCTTTTCACATCTGCCTAGCACCCCCCTTTGGTGTCCTCCTAGGAGTCTTGCACTATAACAGTCGTTTTTTCCAACCATTTGTGGCACATTGGGAAGATATGCTATTACGGTTTCTGCTAAAAAGTTTTTGACACCTCAAAATGTGTTCAATTGAAAGAGCTGGTAATGTTTTCTTGCACCACTATATGACTTGTTTCGGTACTGTCGGCTTATACATGTGATGCTCTTTAAGAGTTGAACAATAAACTGTGCATGTTGAAGATTTCCCAGACAGCAAACTGACATTGAATCAACGTGGAAACGACGTCTCTCATGACATTGAAACAATGTTGATTTTGCTCATCGAATTAACGTTGAACCAACGTCAGACGTGACATTCTTCAAAGCTAAATGAAAATCGAAAATTGGTTTGCTTTCATAACGTTGAAACAACGCGTTGATTTCAAGTTGATTTTCCGTTAGTTTTGAAAGAATGACGCGTCTGACGTTGGATCAACGTTAATTCGATGAGCAAAACAATGTCAGATCAACATTGTTTCGATGTCATATTTCCACGTTGATTCAATGTCAGTTTGCTATCTGGGTTAGCTTTGGACACTGCATTCTTACTCTTGATATCAAGAGTTGTGTTGATGATGTAAAGTTGGAGGTCTTGATTTGCTCCATAAATGCATCTTGCTTGACTCTTCAGTGATTGAGCTTCCTATGTCTTTCCACTTCATTCTGTGCTCTCGCAGGCTAGATGTCTGAAGCATGTCCCGTTGTCTCAACTATTGTCACCTCCCAATGCAAGCATGATTTCAAAGGTTCAGTGCCATGTTATCACCACGAAGGGAATCTCTGTTAGCAGAAAAGCAGATGAAAAGATGAAAATGTAAAACTCCACTCCTGATTTCCATCAAAGCATGACGTTCTCAATGCATATAACTGTTGTCTGAGTGGCTCCTGCATTGCAAGGGGGATGTAAATTTGTTGAGACTGTTTTGTGTGTAATGCTGCCAACCCTTCCAGATCTTCCTGTTCCTTTTGAGTCCATTCGAGAAAATATTTTTAGCTTCAAGTAGACTTGCATTGTGATGTCACGCTTTAAGCTTTTGGAGATAATCTCTCGTCTCTCTGGGTTCTTGCTACAATTGAATTTTTGATGACACAAATATGCTGAAAAAAATATTTAGCTAACAGTAGTTAAACCTGCAATGTTATATGTGTAAGTGGAGATGATGCCCACTAGAAATGGACACAAAGGATTATTGTAGATCAGGAACTTAAGAACAAAAGGATTACGTGCAGTGAATGTGGGTCACACACTATCATGAGTGAAACTATCTACTCGCTGGATTACCTAAATCCCTCCACTGAAGGTCAGTGTGAACAAAGGTCAATCCAAGGGTTAGCCAGTGTTACTGCAGTCCATCTGCTTGTCCATATAGGCAGTAGAGAAGCAGCTTTAAGCAGCAGAGCACTTATCTGAATGTTACCATGAGGGATATCTGCTTGTACACCATGCGTTCTCAACACTGGTCCTCGAGGGCCACGGTTCTACAGAGTTTAGCTCCAACCCTAATCAAACACACCTGAATCAGCTTATTAAGCTCTTCAGGATGACAGACAGGTGAGTTTGATCACGGTTGGAGCTAAACTCTGCAGGAGAGTAACCCTCGAAGACCAGGGTTGAGAACCCCTGCCTTACACAGTCATCTGTCTTTTGACCCTTAAAGGGGTCATAGAATGGTACATGCACTTTTACAAGTTGATTGTACTGCAATGTGTGTTATCAGTGGCTGTACACAACCATCATTTAATGATAAAAATCCATCCAGTGGTTTTGTTTTAATCTCCTTATATGTTTTCCCCGTCTCAAATCGAGCCGTTCGACCGTGTGACTTCACACGGTCGCACGCCCCTCCCACGGTTGTTGATTGACAGCACTGTTTCAACACAGACCCGCCCTGAGCGAGCTGTCATAATAGACTATAGTCCGTCATTGTTGATACACTGGAGCAGAATGGTGTCTAAGCGATTGTGTTGTTCTGTTCTTGGGTGCAATAACAAACACAGAAATCATTCTGATGTTCCTAAATCTGAACCGCTGAAGACGCAGTGGCTGAGTTTTGTTTACGAAGGGAATATTCCCCACAATTAGGGTCAATACTTTCTCGTTTGCGCGAATCATTTCTCACCAGACTGCTTTATAAACGAGGATCAGTATAAAGCTGGTTTTGCTAAGAAGCTGCTCCTGAAAAAAAGAACTATTAATGTTCCCTCTGCAACTAAAGTTTTATTAATCTTTATATTAATCTTTCCAATATTCGGGGAAAAGTTTTTCATGACAATTGACCTAACGTATACATCAATAAACAAAGAGTTCGTATTTCACTACTCTACCCTGCCAGTGTATACAAAGAACGTTTACCAACCATTCAAAAACGTCAACAAACCATTCAAAAACGTCCTCCAGCCTTAATTGTCGAACTTTTTTGCTGCCGTCATCTTGTTCCGGTGCGACTCCGGTTCAAACTGATACGGTTGTACAGATGTGTCCTTAGAGACTCCCGCTGCCATTCTCTCTCTAAAACCTTCAACTGTTGTCAAGGCAACACTCCACGTGCTTTCACGCTGCAGAACAGAGGGGCGGGGTTTACTATTTAAAGACATATGCTCTCAAACGGCTTGCTGAAAACAGCTGATTTTCACCAGGTAAAATTGTGTTTTCTTAAAATACTAATGAGAATTTTAAATAAAAGTATATTACAAAGTTTTCATTTAGACCCTAAACATCCATATTAAATTGTACAAAAATGGCATTATATGACCCCTTTAATGAAAAGGTGAGAGAAAGAGAAATAGACCAAGGGGAGAATTTTGTCAATGAGTTAACATGATAGCAAGTGTTTCTCAAAATTGGGATCATGGTCTTGACAGGCCTACAAATATTGATCTAAAACAACAACAACAACAAGTTTCACAATTTCTTTCTTCTATATAGCTTGTACTACAGTAGCAATATTTTGGAACTTGTCACATTATTACTTATGGGTGGGGCCCTCTCTTATGTTTTGGTGGCAGGTCCATTGGATTTGCAGGACAACACTGACCTATTCTGCATAATCAGTGTGTGTGCAATGGTAGTGTGCTATTTCAAACATGCTATGTCTCTGAGGTGCATTTTCTTCTCTGGTTACATTGCCTCTGGTTTACTCAGCCATTTTCACACATTTAAACCACAAAGAAAATGCAAGTATTATTGTTCTACCATCAAATATCTATTGTCTTTGAGTCAACGACTGGACAGGAAATAGACCTTAACCTTTACTTAGCCTGATGGTATCATATGGGTGGAGCTCACTTGACCCACATCCTTCTGACAAGCATCCTCTTACACGGCGGGTCAAAGAAAGAGCTGTGGTCTGTGTAAAGTCTGTGAGAGAGAGCTCCATTACAGTGTGGCCAGGCTTTGATCAAGTGCCATTTAGAAAGGTCCTGGTATCAGTTCAACCTTTCACATTGTCATAATAATTACCCCTAACAGCACTAATGGATTCCACAATAGAAATGAGTCAAAAGCACAGGAATGTGAGAAGATTATTAATATACTCTGATCAAAATCAGATCAGTGTGCTTATTCTTTTAAGTGGTGCCCAGCGTGTCAGAGTGTGAAAAAGAGGATTAATAGTGTGCCAATTAAACAGGCAGCGGTCCCACTATAGTTTTATTCTTGCAGTTAATATTTAGTTGGTTGCCATTAAAGGTGACAGAGATGTACTAAAAGCGGAAAAAGGTTTTCCTTTGTGTTTTTGACCTTTATCGGCTTTTGGCTTGCTTAGTTGGGGACTTCTAATATTCAATAATATTATTGATCTATCTGAATTGAAACAAATAACTTTTTTACAACAAAAATGAGCCATCACTGAACTCACTTAAGCTAGACTATGATGCTATTTTCTTCTAGAAACAAACTTTGTTGCATTATTTTCCTGTTATCTCTGTAAAGCTGATTTGAAACAATCTGTATTGTAAAAAGTGCTATATGAATAAAGGTGACTTGACTGCAATGTTGTCAAAACGATCCTGTTCACACGGATCCGTGAAAACAATTACAAACGCTGTATAATTCTGCCAGGTCAGTTGGGAATGCCACTTTTTTGCCCCAAAGCTTGCATTCAAGTTTCCATCCAGATTTTGTATATATACATATTTGTCTGTGTATTTACCAAATATCATATCCAGTGCATATAATATAACATCAATTATGTCACAAGTCATTTTTGAATCAGTATGTAGACTAAAAGCAACATTTATTGGAGAAGATTTTCAGTACATTAAACTTAAATTTCCGATTTCAGTCAATTCTATGTAGCTTCAATGAAATAACTTAAAATTGTGTTAAAATGCTCTTTTCTGATGTGGTAACACCGTTTTTGCTTCAACATGTTAAATGCTCCCCAAGAAGCATCAGGACAGATTATTATAACTCATTATCACTTCTAAAAATGAAGTATGGTCCAGTGCCTTTAGCGTCACTATTAAGACAATATAAATTACCATCAAAGCTGATGTAAAGCTTTTTCAGGCAGCATTTTTTTTTTTTTTTTTTTTTTACATTTTGTGATTTGATCACTTTCAGGGTTTGTTCCTCCCACAAAGCAAGCATTTGGTCTTGGAAGACTTGGAATATTTGTAATTTTTAAAATTGTGGCTGTTGTTATACCTGCATGTTGTTTTATGCTGTTGTATATTGAAAATAGTTATTATTTTTATATATAGAAATGATTCCTGTTTAAATTATAGCCCAGTATATATTGTATGGTGTCAAAACAAACCCCAATATATATATATATATATATATATATATATATATATATGAAGAGTTCAGATGCAAAAGCCTCTAAATGCCATTTGAAATTTTCTTCTTTAATGATGATTTTTGTCAAACTTGTATATTTAAGTTCAGTAATTTCACTTAAATAACAATCAATAGGTAATTATCATTGCCATTTAAGTGAAATGAATTTAATGATGATAAAAATCCTTATGCCCTTCGAGTCTGTGTATTGATGCCAAAGTTTTCTCAGAGACCCAAGGGAAGCTTTAGGATCTTAATAGTGACACTAAAGGCGTGTGTCCATGCTTTATTTATTGAAGTCTTTTAAATGAGATTGGATTGATTATTATTACATTACACATGGTCCTAACCAACTTTTGAGTGATAGTTTGATTGACTGACTCATTGGACCCTGTTTACATCTGTTTTTAGTGTTGCACCTCAGATCAACAGCATCCACTCTTACCATCTGGTTGTTCAGAGGTTCAGGAATGTGAGATTGAGTGTGAACTTTACACTTCAGAGTTACAGCTGCATTATCCTGTCCTGTATTGTCCTGTATCCTGTATTAGAGGCTGTCTCTGCTTTAAGGGTGTACTTTTCACAATCATCTGTCCTAACAGCTGCCAGCCAGGCAATGTCAATGAGATGTGGTCTGACATTATGTTTGCCTCAGGGTTCGAAATGACTTATAGTATGACTCTTGGGGGGTCGGCTAAAATATATGTAATTATAAAATGATAAATTCTGAAGACCACCTTGTTACACTAGCTTACTGTAATTGTTGTGGTTTATGCATAATAAGCTATGTTTCCATCCATCTCTTCAATTTGTGCTGTTCATTGTGAATTCAAGTTCTTTCTGTGAATACGCCTAGCCGTCCTGTTTATTTGAGTCTCATAACCATAAGACTTCCACCACTTACAGCCAGACTGTTGTGCTTGGTGTTTTCATGCAGAACGTTTTGCCTGGCTTACTTGTGCGAAGCAAACGTTGAGAACAATTTCAAAAGATTCACAGGCATCTAGAGTTCTCTCTTAGACAGTAGGGTAGCTGGGTTTAAGAGAAAACCTAGGGTACGAGCAGTATCCTCCCTACACACTTTCACAAACGCACACACAAAAACATTACCTCCACTCCTTCCACAAATCCCAATTCACACGGCATCTCTCTTCTCTCCTCATCCATCTCCTCAACTACAAATATGAAATGTGCATAGTGATAACACAGACAGGAAGTCAATATTTAAAACAAATGTCAGAAACACGTTGAGGCCTCCAGTCCAGTTCTATTGAGTCCTCACAGTGTGGATTTAATCATGTCAGTCCTCTTGTGGCCAGTGGGCTTGTCAAAAAAAAAAGAAAAAAGAAAAAAATGTAAGGAACAAGGAGGAGATTACGCTCCTGCAGCCTCGCGCAGAGATTCAGACAACACTCTGGTATAATCATCACCAAATTATGCAGCGACAAACTCTAAATATAGATCCGGCACACTATGTTTATTTATATTAGTGGTGTAATGTCAGTTCTTCAGTGGTTATGGTGATATTAGCTCTAGAAATACTCTTCGGTTAAACGATCTGCCCATCAAATAAACGATTTCACTGAAATATGTGCTTTCAGTGAAATTTATAAACAGTATTATGAAAGAAATGATCCAGAAAGCAACATTTTAAGCATTTTATTTGATCTAAAAACACATGAGCTAATTCGAACGAGATCATGAATGGCTTAAAAGAAAAGAAAAAGCTCTTATCTGGTCTTCCCTACCTCGTGCCTGTTCACCTCAGTTATGGAGGTAATATAAACCTCATAAGAGAGAGGCCTCTGTGGCTTTCAGGGTGACAGATTGAAGAAAGACAGCATTTTTACCCCATCGTCACAAACTCTTATTACACCCAGGTGACTCAAGAGTGACAGACAGAGTGTCAGGAATGTCCAGAGTGCTAATGAATGCAATGTTACAGCACTTTTTTTCCCGTTTTTTTTCAGTTTTTTTTTTAGTTTTTTTTTTGGACTAACATGTTTTATTCATATTTTACTTTAAATAACAGCAAGAACAGTCTTGGGATTTAGAATAAATTTAGAGAAATCTCTCTTCTACAAGTACAGCATTTGTAGAAGAGAGATTTCTCTAAATTTCTTCCCTTTTCTGGTTGTGATGCACAGTAAGAGTCATATACAGGTGTTTCTTTAATTGTAGACACTTTTATGTATGAGAGGTACCCTATAGACTTTAAATCTTAAAATATTAAAATCTATAATACAAATAATTAAAATGATTAATATAAACAAAGAAAATATAAACAAACCATTTATTTATTTATTTTTTGCATAAAAAAGACATCAGTGTCTGTGAAGAGTTTGATAAATCTGTGGAGAAAACAAAGTAGAAATAAAGGAAAATATTTGTATTGTGCATCATTTCTAATCAAGCTTTAATTCTATCAAATTATGCAAAAGTGTGAAAATAGTATTTAATTGTGAATGTTATATGATATATATTCGTGCTATTAAATTAGCTTAAGCAACAGAAAGGAGTCATAGTTATTATATTTAACTAAAACCATAAAAAATATTTAGTTAATCAAAATAAAATAAAATAATATATATATATTTACGTAAGCTATATAATATACAGTATAATAAACTACGTTGGCTATATATATATATATATATATGGCAACATTTCTGATTTTAATTTAGTTTAAGTTGACGTAATAAAATAACTAACTAAAAACTATATAGAATTAAAAAAATGAATAAACAAGACACAAAATTGTCACAACAAATTTTTACAAAACTTTAGCTAAAATTTGAATGAAAACAGAAAATATAAAAAATCTAAATATGAATATGAATATACACTATAATGGTATCAGTGATACTAAAATAATACTTTAAAAATTATCCAATATAATACTGTTAAGAAGCAATTAAAATTACATTGTTGAGGAAATCTTTAGAAACATGCTTTAGAAAAATAGCAACATTCTTCTGTGATACATTTTTGTAGTATCTAGTAGGGCTGGGTGATAAATATCGATTTCTCGATATTAATCGATTCTCATTTTTACGAACCGATATCGATTCTTATATCTCAAGAATCGATTAGTCATCCTGTTTCATTTGAATGAATGGAACATTGTATCGTGGCTGCGCGCATCCAAAAAAATTGCAATAATCTTTGTCCTTTGTTACTGTTGATATGAAATAAAGTCTCAAATTTCAAATTATGTCCATTTTCTTTAGAAATTCAAAAACATAAATAACGTTTTGGCGCTGTGGCGTGAGATCGCTCTGGCGCAGCTCAAGAGAAGCAGCAGCACTGATCTCTCTTCCGGCTTAATAATACCAGTCACAGCGCGAAATAAACATGAATGGGCGTCTGAAAGTGTGTTAAAAGATAGAGTACAACTTATCGAAATCCGTATCATGTCACATTGATTCGCTCAATCATATTTCAACCGTGGAAAGACAGCGTTAAACAGCTTGTAAGCAGCTTGTAATCAATGTCATGGATTGTCATATTTACCTCAGAAAACCCACATAAACTCGTTAGTCAGCTAGAAAAAATAACCAACCCGATCTCACGGGAATTCGTACGAATTTTACGAGGTGGCTAATTCGTAACAATTCGTACGACCTCACTCGTACGAATTAGTGCGATTTTGCTAAATCGTACATATTTTACGAATTAGCCAATTCGTATGAATTCGTACGAATGACCTACCCCTGACCCCGCCCCTAAACATAACCGTCACGTGGGTTTAGACAAATGAGGTCGTATGAATTAGTACGAATTAGCCACTTTTGAATCACTCGTACGAATTCGTACGAATTGGTCGTGAGATAGGGTAGAAATAACTCTAGAGAGGAGCATTTTGCTGAATACATCATTACAAATGCATTATAATCTTAATGTTCTTCAATATTTAATGCATGTTTGAACAAATCTGGCAAGTTTTTATGACAGCCACAATTTAAATATTTATATTTCATGTAATCTTCTTATTATAAAAATAAATAAAAGTGTAACTTAAGTGTTTGTATAGCTACAAAACAGTTAATTATTACCTTCATATTAGGCTAATGAAGCCTAGTAGGCTACAACTAGACTCCCATAGTTTACAGCGTTAGTTAAGAGATTTGATTTCCTTGAGAAAATTTGCCATTTATTGTAACTGATATCCAAAATAATTAATATTGAATCGAATCGAATTGGAATCGAAATCGAATCGAATTGCAAGCTTGTGAATCGAAATCGAATCGAATTGTGAAATTTGTGTCAATACCCAAGCCCTACTATCTAGGTGGTGATGGCGCAGAGGATAAGACACATGCCTTTGGTGTGAGAAACCCGGGTTTGAATCCACTGTGAGACAGCAATGTGTCCCTGAGCAAGACACTTAACCCCTAGTTGCTCCAGAGGCGTGCGACCTCTGACATATATAGCAATTGTAAGTCGCTGTGGATAAAAGCGTCAGCTAAAATGAATAAAATCTACTGGGCAACAAGTGAACAATTAATATACAGACATTGAGACATTTAAGAAAGATTTTAACTTTTCATTTCAAGCTTGAACTGTCCTCAAGTATATTTTTCAACACGTGTGTTCAAAACGTTTTTGATAGTTTTTTTTTATATAGTTCAAACTAATTCAGAAGAAAATATATTTTATATAATATAAGACCTTATTTAGGGAATACCTAAAATGTAAGATGAGAATATCACATCATGTGAAAGAATTGACGTGTCTGTTCTTTTTTTTGAGCCACAGATGCATTTTGGCAATTGCTGAAATTATTGTAGGCACTTCATTTTCGAAAGGTTCAGCTAGTGAGTATTGCATTAGACTTTTAAATAAACTTGAGCCACTTTCTCATAAGAGATTGGCACTGCAATAAGGAAAGTGATTTCAAAGTGTTGCAGGACTGAATGGCCTGGGGTGTTGGTTAACCACACTGCTCTGCACTTCCAGACAGATATCAGAGAATGTAATTGGAGTCGGAACAAGTGTGTGCCATTTTCATTTGTGCATTTCCTTCTCTTTCTGGAGGACGATTGGTGAATTGCTCGGAAGTGGAGAATTATCTTGGCGTTACGGCTTTAACTGCGTTCAAAGGGGAAGCTATAAAACACTGACAAATTTAATGGAGAAAGAAACTTTTCAAATCCTTTCCTCGGAGAGTTAATTACCGACTCCACTATTGCGTGAGGAAAAAAATGTCATGGCTTGTGCTATCAAGACAATTTCCTTAAATTAGCATTACTTGATTCGAAAAAGGAGCGATTTGTACAGTATGGTACCTGAACAATTCTGCACCACACATGCATATCAAATGCATATCAAAATTCACTCATGCTTTCCAACACTGTTCCTTGATTGTTCCTATCTAAAACCAAACCGCTTCTTGCTCCGAACGACACGAGGCTGCCGAAAGAGAGACATAATCTCGCTCATTATGTGGAACGTAATTGGAGCAGCGTAGTTATGAGGATGTTATCGGAAATAAACAGCACATCAGGCGGCCGCCCCCCTGCCTCAGAGCTCGTGGGGTGCTGTAATGAGACTAATAACATTAGCTGTCGGGGCAGGCCGCTCCTCACTCTTCCATCCTCCACGGGGAGTCAAACCGGGCACATACAGGGGGCTGGCCGTCTCATCATCAGTGCTCCGTGAGTCTTGAAATGGAAGATATCAGCAAGACCAAAATAAATAAATAACTGCTAGCATTTCTTTAAGAATTAATGAGCCCTCAGTGTTATTCTGGTCTCATTATTAAAATAATAGGAGTCATTGTCATGAGCTTTGTAATAAATTTATCTAAAGTTGCTAATAGCTAAAACTCTAAATCTATTTATCAATGATAAATGGGGTATGGATTTTATTGCTGAGGGATAAAATTGTTCGGACACCTACTGTTTATATTAAGAGAGCATGAGCTGTGTTTGCTTAGGTAAGAAATACTATCACTATTGTTCGTACTGGTAGGGTTAGAGGTTATTCAAACTGCTAACTTAAAAAGTAATAATTAATTAACAAACAATTAAAGAAATTCTTCTGGATTTAGCATTAAAGGGATACTCCACTTTTTTGGAAATAGGCTCATTTTACAACTCCCCCAGAGTTACACAGTTGAGTTTTACCATTTTCGAATCCATTCAGCCGATTTTCTGATATTTAGAAGAATATCAGACGGTTACTGATATTCTTCTAAATATCAGATAATCGACTGAATGGATTCGAAAATGGTAAAACTCAACTGTTTAACTCTGGGGGAGTTGTAAAATGAGCCTATTTCCAAAAAAGTGGAGTATCCCTTTAAGCTTTGTATTAGTAGAAAACCTGTAGTATTTTTGAATTACTGTGCTTTCCACCCTCATATCCCCCTGAGATGAGAGATTTATGTATTTTTTTGTCTGGAATAAAATCCTCTGATGACACGAAAATCATCATTTTGCATCATCGGAGGATTTTTTGGCCAGAGGCTTAAGACGACAGTCAGTAGTAGGGACTGTCCCGCATGTTCTCAACCCGCCCATAGAGTGCGATCTCACTCACAGAATGAACACATAGTGTCAGACATCTTGTTTTGGAAGCTAAGCTAGCAGGCTCTTATTCTATGGAGAAAGCTGAGTATTAGGGGTTACCATACTCTTTTGCCCGGACATGTCCGGGATTCAGCTTTTGCTTTCTGCAGTCGCCATTCATTGTTTACATGCACAGCTTTTATTTCAATCTAACTGAATTCATTCCGATTGGTGAATCTGAATGTAGTGTTTACATGAACGCTAAAACAGGTGATCGGTTGATGTGCGTTTTAACATTGCTAAGAAAACTTCCGCTCCTCCGTGAGAGATACGAGACCGGTGCATCTCACAGGTGTTGCTCATTGGTAAGACTCATCATGGAGACTCACTAGTAGCCTAGACTTGGTGTTTAATTACTGCGCTCTGTTACAGGTAGGCGTGGCCTCCTAGGGCAGCAAAGCAAGTGCATTCTGGGAGTTGTTGTCTTTCATCCACATAAGCCAAAAATACATTTTCTGTCTTTTCTCAGACTAGAAAGCTCCAAATTCAAAAATAATTTTACATTTCTTCTACATAAATGACCCATTTTAAAGGGGGGGTTGATTGCGATTTCGCTTTTTTTTTATTTTAAATAGTGTGTAATGTTGCTGTTGGTGCATGAACAGTATCTGCAAAGTTGCAGCGCTGAAAGTTCAATGTAAGCAGAGATGTCGTCTTTTAAAAATCAGGAAGTTTAATACCTACAAAAACGACTCGATTGGGACTACAGCTGGGTTTTGGACGTCACTAACCCATACATTTACATCAACCCCTTCCTCCGGAAAATGCAAAAAAGGGCATGGCCATATTTCTGCGGCTCGTCGAATGTGTTATGTTCACCCAGCGGTCAGGTCTTCTGTGTTTGAGCTTCCCACGGACGCTGTACTTCGTCAACAATGGATACAATTTATGTTGGATGTTCCTGAAAATGACAATCGTAATCTAGCTCTCTGTGCTTCGCATTTTACGAAAGACTGCTTCCAGAATCTTCAATCTCCACAAATTCAATGCCGGATTCAACAAGAAACTGTTACTAAAACATGAAGCAGTTCCAACTTTAAAACCAGAGGCAGCCATTGTTGGGCCACAACCTGTAAGTAAGCTAAGACTTAATCATTTTAAATATATTTGCATGTATAATTTCAGACGTAGCCTTGTGTTTTAGTTTTATCAAATGTCAGCGCTGGCAGGCTACTAGTTATGCTATTTTGTGTCTACGACAAATACGTACAAACATTATGGACCTGAATTTTGTATAAGTACTAATGTTTTAAATGTATTTTTCATGTATATATACTTTATGAGGTTATTTTCGATTTGATCAAGAACGTAAACCAATGCCGACTCTGTTTGTGTATATAACGTTAGTTGCCAGTCAGTGTAAAACAAATGTGTATAAAGTTCTATAGGCAAAAATATAGGCAAATTACCATTCAGAAACGTTTTTTAAAAGCCGCGTTTAAGGAGGTTCTGCTTGACTCTCTTCATCGCCGCTTTCTGGGTCTGAATCTGGCTCTGATACTGCAGTATCGACACCATTATTTACTGTACATTGGACCAGAGTGGCTCTGCATTGGACCGGAGCAGATGCACGTTTCGCCCATATAGGTAATGGGCGTTAACCTTCCGGACAATGTGAACTACAGTTTAGCCATTCACAACACACCGGTCCAAACTAACCAATCTGAACCCATTGCCTGTTTCTGAGGGAGTGGTTTCATAGACTCAGGAAGTCAGCCAGTCGTTCAAATGACAGAGGAGAAAGCGGCTTACAATAAAGGTAAATAAGAAAAAAATAGACTTTTAAAAAAAGAAAAACCACGAATACTTGTTATATTGCACCCCATAAACACAATCATGCAAAGAAAAAAAGCAGTAAACCACCCATTTAAATACACATTCATATTTCCAGAGGTGAAGTATCCCTTTAAGAGAAAATGATGGCTTTGGTACCTCAGATACTGTGGCATTACATTTCTTAAAAAAAAAAAAAAAAACACCCCACTCTTACTTTGAAGGAAAATTGAGGCTTGTGGTTGACTTGGCCCAGTAAAGGCCCTTATTTACCGTTAGCGAACATCTCAATGCTGCTCAGTTTTTACACTGCTGAGAGCCACATTAAGATGAATATGTACATAGATGCTGCATGCTTTCCTCTCAATAACAAAATAAACACAAAATATAAAATTACAGCAGTGAGAAAGCATCTGATCATAACAATATGGATATGTTTGCACCAGCACTCCAGTCAAGGTGCATCATGCTTATTTGTATAACACTTTATACAACAGATTGCTTTAAAGCAATTCCCTTATGAATTTCAAGCATGGTTTTAGTATAGGAAAAGTGTAGTAACTACAGCTTTACAGTGTTAAATATACATGAAAAAAATCCATAGGCTTAATTTAGATACACTTTCACTAATGCAGCTCCCGGTGTGTTTATGTTTTTGCTTATGTAAGTCTGAATGAACAGAATAAATTAAATGATGATCACATTTTAATCTTGTCACTGTGCAGGGCAGGGCTTTGCCTATCAATATTTAGGGATGAAGATTTTCACAAGGCAGCTGTCAGACTGAGAGAGTGAACGGGAACATGGTTTGTTAAAAAAATATATTAAGAGTATTTTTATGGTGCGTTCACACCAGAAGTGAATAGAGCGTCTGGCGCGATTGATTTCAATGTTAAGTCAATACGTGTAAAAAAATCCTGCGGCGCGGTAGAATTTCGTTTCAAACTTTTGTTTTTTACACTCGTCAATTTCGCTCGTGACGCGCAAATGGATTTAAAGGGTGCAGATCCACTTGTCCATGCGATACTTCTGTCGCGCCGCGCTCCGCTTTATTCCTATGGGTGACATTAGAGCCCTGCATTTCAGCCCGAGCCCGACGGGCCCCGACTTATTTACACTCCTCGGGCCGGGCTTCGGGCCAATTTTAACGTCATAGTTCACATGCGGGCCGGGCCTCGGGCCTGTTTTAGGTTTATCTTTTTTATAGCCTATTTTAGATATTACTTAAAATAAAATATGAGAAGATAACTATTGAAAAGCAAACATAGAAAGACGATTTATAACCTATCATACTGACATATAGCTATGACTGACAGTCTGCTCACGGCACGCGCACACAGGTTTCCCGGCAACGCGACCCGCGCGACCGGCTCGTTCTCTGTTTAGTGTCCCGCCAGCAGCAGAAGTAGTGAGCGTGAATTCAGCGCAGCTGGAAAAAGTACGACTGGATTAAAACTTTCCTCGGTGGATGGTGCTTTTTCTGCACGATGCTCTGTAAGAGACTGTTTAGGAGGTTGTCTTGTTGTTTTTTGTTTGATTGGACTTTAGTTTCATGAGTCTATCGGAAACACGAATGGCCATGTTCTGTAGTAAAGACTTGATTTTTGAGGTAAGATAACCTGCATGTTTGTTTTTAATGTAATTTATCTGATTTGTTTAGATTGCATTCTCTGTATTGTATTGTATTGTAAATTGTATTGTACGAGCGCTGTTGCGAGCAGCAGAGCAGTTTGCCTCAGCTTTTCAAAAATGACAATAAACGTTTAACAAACGTTTAAACTAACGTTAACTGTCTGTGTGAATATGTTTAAGTTGTTTTATATCTATGGATTTTATTGTAGCCAAGTGTTGATTTGAGAGGCTATAAATGGATGAAACATGTTTAACTCGCTGTCGGGTGCTTGGTCGTCATAAAAAAATAAATAAAAAGAAACATTTGTCTTAATTAACTTTATAAAGAAATGAAAATAATCTAAACGGTAACTACTTTGCCATTGAGGACAAAACATATCTGTTTAAATGACTGCTGCAACAGGGCAGGCTGAGTAAGGTGTTTTTTTTTTTTTTTTTTTTTTTTTTTTTTTAAATAACGGGCTCGGGTCGGACTCGGGCTGATCATTCTGATGAGCTGTCGGACACGGGCCGGGCTAGGGCCTGGACGTCTCGGGCCAGGGCCGGGCTAGGGCCTAGATTTGAGGCCCGTGCAGGTCTCTAGGTGACATCACGTGACTTAAACACGCCCGCAAAGCATCCCAGGAAGGCGACGCTTCTTTAGAAAAATGCTACATGTCAAAAAGCTGGCCGATGCCCATCTTTATGCAAATGAATCCGTTGAATGCGACATGTCTATCCAATAGAAGTAGAGCACATGGAGACTGGGGAAGTCTCTCGCGGGTCCCATTTGTTCTAGACATCCTACTACAAAAAAACACGCCCACGCCAATTGACCTTTCGCCGGCCCCTCCCACAAAATGGCCATTGTCCAATCACACATCATAGCAACCGTTACTGTGTGAGCTGTTCCGTCAAACAGTAAGCGGTGCGCCCATGGCGTTTGTAAATCAGACACATGATACCCCTAGAGATTGTCTGGAGAAGTTGTGTTTTTTCCCTTTCCAAAGCCCAAAACACAACGCGAGCGGTGCCTAAGATGTATTAAACAGTGTGGACGCCCCAGTTCCAGTTAAATGTGTCGAACATGGTTAACTCGTCTCGCGTGCAGCGTGCGTGCGACTGAGATTAGTCAAAGAAGCACGGAGAAAGCAGATCAAGAGGATCCACAAAAGGACTTACTGTACATTTTCTAAAGGGTTGTTGTTAACATACCATGATATTCTCTGGGAAAATGAGCAGCAGTCAGCTAAGTTAGAAGTGCAGCACCGTAGACTACAGTTTAGAGGACGTTCGCAGCGGGGAAAGCATGAAGCTTACATGACAACATCAGTTCATATATCAATATCGTAACGAATAGAAATAACCTTAAATAACGTATAGTTCTCTGCCTCTTTCCTTCTCTTATGCATAACGTTAGTTACTTTTTAAACACGAAAATCGCATTCAGCATGAGCATGACACGCAATCGGTTGCTGTGGTAATGAACAACCTGCTTGTTAAAGCGAACGTGTACTCCTGTATCGGAGGCAAAATGAATAAATATGCAGCGCAAGTTATATATTTCGAACTCCAAACAATTAGCCACTGAACCAGTTTATAAAATCTTCAAGGCTGTGCTGGTTGCATTTGAGGTAACTTAGCATGGTCATGGGGTTTTTCTGATTTTTCTTGAGACTGGTAAGCATTAGCATCAATAGTAGTCGTGTCTCATTCATTTCTTAATTTTATATTTGGAATAAATCCCTCCACCGCATACCGTAACCCCTTTTGCTTCGATCTTGCTTGATATCGCGGAGGTATTGCTCCAAAAAAGGTCACTGACACGCACGGGAATACCCTTTGCCGTCATGGCAATCTGTCGCGCTGCCCCGTGTTTGACCATTTGTTTGACGAAGGTAGCAACAGCAACTAAGGGGGGCGGGGCTCGGCGAAAGGCTAATTCAATGTACAAATGTGGGGAGGGGTCGCAACACCATGCGACGGTCATGTCGCAAAATTGGATCGAAAGTGTTCAACCATACAACTAGACGAGGTAGGTGCGAATTTGACATGCTATGCTTGCGTGGTGTGAACACACAGATTCTTTTAAAGTCAATTATGCAGCTTTAATCAATTAAGTATTAGAGAATATGGAATTTTTGTAAAAAACATTTACAACCTGTTTTGTCACACCACAGGACCATTTAAGAGCCAAAATGGGTTAATGACAAAGGGGAATTAAATGTGACAAATGCATAAAAAAATTACTTTTATTGTAAAATTAAAATTAGATTTTTTTGATGATGATTGATGATGAAAATTTGATTTTTTGATGATGATTTGATGAAAATTTGATGATTGCCTTAAAGGGATACTTTAAGGATACTTTTTTTTTGGAAATATGCTCATTTTACAACTCCCCCAGAGTTAAACTGTTGAGTTTTACCTTTTTTGAATCCATTCAGCCGATCTCCGGTTCTGGCGGTACCACTTTTAGCATAGCTTAGCATATATCATTGACGTGGACATGACCATTAGCATTTCTCCCCAAAAAATTACCAAATTGTTTCGATATTTTTTCCTATTTAAAACTTGATTCTTCTATTGTTACATCGTGCACTAAGACAGACGGAAAATGTAAAGTTGCGATTTTATAGGCTGATATGACTAGGAACTATACTCTCATTTCTGTGTAATAATCAAGAAACTTCACTGCCGTACCATGAGTGCAGCAGGCGCAATTACTAAACAAACTTAGTCCCGGTCACGTTAGAAGCTGTGCACTATTTTCAGGCGCTGCGTCATATAACATTACGCCTGCTGCACTCATGGTACAACAGTGAAGTTTCCTGATTATTACGCAGGAATGAGAGTATAGTTCCTAGTCATATCTGCCTAGAAAATCGCAACTTTACATTTTCCGTCTGTCTTAGTGCACGATGTAACTATAGAAGAGTCAAGTTTTAAATAGGAAAAATGTCAAAACACGTTGGTATTTTTTTGGGGAGAAATGCTAATGGTCTTGACCACTTCAATGATGTATGCTAAGCTATGCTAAAAGTGGTACCGCCAGAACCGGAGCTCGGCTGAATGGATTCAAAAAAGGTCAAACTCAACAGTTTAACTCAGGGGGACTTGTAAAATGAGCGTATTTCCAAAAAAAGTGAAGTATCCCTTTAATCTTTTCAACAACTGAGTGGATTTTTTATAAAATCACCTGTCAAGTTCCAGAATCTACGAGAGTCAATTATGTATTTATACTGTCTGTCATCCTCTTTGACAGACGGCATGTTGAAGCCACTCAGGATGCCATTTTCTCTCTTTGATCTGAAAGCGATGACAATAGTCAAAACATACGGTATTCTGTGGTTTTCCAGGAAATGCATGTATCTGCTGGACCTCTGCTTCTCATTACCACGTTATGTTTTTGACAGACATCGATTTTTCAGTGTATTCAGTATTCAGTGAATTGATTGATGCCTAATGGGTGGGTTATGTCAATGTTTTTAGTTCCTTTATTCCAACCGAAAGCCAGCCTAAGTTTTTGACGGACATGATAAGGGCTGGCCATACTAAATAATAGTGAAAAAAGAAAAAAACTTTTTAAAACTAGCTCAATTATTACCCCTTAGCAGATTTTGACTCTTTAACATTTAAAGAAAGACTGACTTGTTACAGTACCTAAACATTGAACATTCCCATGGACAACACATAAATGATGTCTGCTACATTCAGTAGCATAGATAAGGCAAAGGCAAAATAAACCCACACTGATCAAGCTGTCAAGATGACACCCATTTGTCACCTTTTCTATTTATTCTCCTTAAAGCGTTGTCAGCTGTAACAAGCTGTGCCTCGAATGTGTTTGCAGTTGACATTGCAAGTTTGTGCCAATGGTCCCGACTGACTGTTTGTGGCAGGGCTGTGAACCACCTGTCAGTCATCTCTGATCCCAGTAGGAGGCGGGGTTACGGAGGCCTGCTCCCACCTCCTCTGAGACCCCTCCACTGGGCTCAGCTAGAGCAAAGGCCACCGGGTGGCTGGGAGTGACAGATGGAGCTCATTTGAAGTCATGATGAACTTCAGCTAGAAAGAGTTGAAGCATCTGGAGGGAATGATGGGGGAACATAGCAGATAAGAAGCTTATTGTGAATACTGATGTGTCGGAGGAAAAAAAAATAGGGGTGTGAAGGGTTTGAGCAAACCTGGGGAGATTTATAATTCGAGTGTGTGTGAGCAGTCAATAGGAGATGCATTGTCAGAAAGAGTAAAAGAGACACAGAGATGAAGAGATCAGCGGTTGACAGCATTTAAAAAAAAAATCAGAGATGCGATTCGGACGTGACGGTGGTTTTAAAAAGAAACCAGCATTATTATGGTGTTACCTAAGTTTCCTTCATTTGAGGAAATTCTAAGGGACTGTAGCATCAAATCACATGCATTGTGAAAGTGTCAGAAGGTCAGAAAAGTCCATCCCAGTCAAAGCTAGAGAAAGAATAGTGTGAATTAAAATAATGTACTTTAAAAGAATATACTTAAGTGTGAACTGGATATTTTTGAAGACAACTGCAGACCAGTTTTTGAAGACATCTGCAGACCAGTTTTTGGAAATTAGCCTATGGCTATAATCTGGCAAATTTACATTTGTGAAAAATGTTCATTAATATGTATTGTCCCTTTTGTCTTTTTTCTACAAATAAAATAAATAAATAAAAACAATGTATTGATGTTTAAATGTATAGTAAATGCAATTAGCTGAACTTTATAGTGCTTTTTGACACACTTATCTAGGAGTTAAGTACATTACATGTCATTTTATAATTACTACTTCTAATGTTTTGGAAATATGATTAAAGTGTAATCAGTCCCTCCAGGATTTCACGTTTTTTTTTTTGTGATTTTTGCGATCAAAATGACTGATTTTGTGGTGGTAATTTCCAAAAATTTGTGAAAAAATTTGCGATTTATATATAACATTTACCATAATAGTATTCAGTCCTTCCAGAAAAATGCGGAGTTTTTTTGTGATTGTTGCGGGCAAAAATTGATGGATTAGGCGGTAAACTACTGGCAGCTGTGGTTGCCAGCATCATACCGTAAATTTATGCAATTTTATGGGATGAAATTGCAGGAATTTGCAAAAATTGAGGGAACTTGCAAAAAGTTGCAGTTTGATGAAAAAGAGAAAAAAAAAGTGATTCCCCCAACATCCCGTTGTCACTAGGCTAATGTAAGAGTCATTTCTTATTACTTCCTTTGATAAGCAAGAATACTACATCATAGAAAGTGCTGGGAATATTTAATTTCTCATCTTGTTTTATTTCAGACTGTAACGAGTGTAAATAAGGTGTGGCCCCTTTAAGAGCTGCGCGCTCCCTGTTGAACTCTCTGCAGTGTTATATGTGCGCCTCGAACGCCCCATGTGTGCGGGTAATTTCTGTTTGATGCTACTTCTTATATCTTATGTTGTTTATTAAGTAACGATGTGACGGTAGAACGTGTGACGGACAGTTATACGAGTTCGATTTGTGAGATGTCAATTGCCTCCGTGAGTCTGTCTGGCGTCGCGTAATTGCGTCGCTTCATAACGTTCCCATGGAAACAGGGGGAAATGGCTGCTCTTGTGTGAAGCAAACGCAACATTTTTCAACTTTCTGCTAAGATACATGTGACTTTTTTGCAACGAAAATGCGAGGATTATGAAATTATGCAAACCCCGCATATTTTGCACGGAAATCTGCAATTTATGCGGCGAAAGTGCGGCGTATTTGAAAAAATGCGGCCCCCGCATAAATATGCGGACTTTGGCTGATTTTGCATTGAATTCAGCAATCGCATAATCGCGTTTTTCTGGAGGGACTGTGTAATGCCGCATACTGACTTAGCAAAATGCTAGTGTCAAACCCTATTGGAATGGATTGTGTTAATGGAAGCCCCATTAGAGCTTAGATCGGGCCCAAGAAAATCAAGCCCTACTACCCTACCCGAGCCCATTGAGTTGTTTGAACTACAGAAATCTGTTTCTGTTTACCTTAATGAATAATGCAACAAGGACGAAGCATGTAAGCTGCGTTGTTTGTTTATTCAGAATGGAATGGATCGCAAATGGATCCGAATGAAGAAACGTAAAAAAAAAAAAAAAAAAAAAAGTGAACCATGATGAACTTTGGATGGCCTAGGAGTAGGTTTATGGTTGTGTATTTGTCGCCCTCCAACTCTTTCTGGGCATTATAGAATGGCTCCAAAAAGGTGACCAGAAAGCCAGGTGCAATATTTTCGATGCGCTCAAGCTCACCGTGGGTCTCCAGCTTTTGTGTGAGGTAAACTGTGCTAAATCTGTAACGGATTTACTCCGGTTGTGTTTGTTTTCTATTCAGCGAAAACAACGCTGATGGAAGAGGTCTCAGGATCTTTATTTTGCAGAAATACAGAGCACTTTTTTAAGTCTTTCTCCCCTTCAGTCTGCTCATACAGCACGGAGAAAGCACGTTGGTCATATGAGCGAGAGAGAGCACTCTCCACTTCAGTCTGCACATACAGCACTGGCAAAACAAGTGAGCAAAACCAGTCTCGGTAAAACACTTAAAGGATTAGTTCACTTTTGAAAAAACTTTTGCTGATAATTTACTCACCCCCATGTCATCCAAGATGTCCATGTCTTTCTTTCCTCAGTCAAAAAGAAATTTAGGTTTTTGATGAAAACATTCCAGGATTTTTCTCCATATAATGGACTTCAATGGGAACCGGATGGTTCAAGTATCAAAAGACGGTTAATAACTGTTTCAGATGCAGCTTCAAATGTCTTTAAACGATATCAGACGATGAATAAGGGTCTTATCATGCGAATCGATCGGTTATTTCAAAACTTATTCCAAAAATGTAACTTTTATAAGTACAAATGCTAGCCTTTCTCCATTCTCTGAGGCGCGTTTGCAACGTCACGTATTACGTAATTACGTTCAAAAGGTCACGGGCGACGTAGCCGAAAGTACAGAGTCAGAGTGTTTACAAGTTGAACGCATAGGTTGAACGTGCAAACTAACTCAAACGCCGTTTACAAAAAAAGGAATTAAAAGGAAAAACAACGATGTCGGACGATTTTGATTCTGTACTTCCGGCTACGTCGCCCGTGACCTTTTGAACGTAATTACGTATTACGTGACGTTACAAACGCGCCTCAGAGAATTTAGCAAGGCTAGCATTTGTCCTTATAAAAGTTACATTTTTGGAATAAGTTTTGAAATAACCGATCGTTTCGCATGATAAGACCCTTATTCATTGTCTGATATCGTTTAAAGACATTTGAAGCTGCATCTGAAACAGTTATTAACCGTCTTTTGATACTTGAACCATTCGGTTCCCATTGAAGTCCATTATATGGAGAAAAATCCTGGAATGTTTTCATCAAAAACCTACATTTCTTTTCGACTGAGGAAAGAAAGACATGGACATCTTGGATGACATGGGGGTGAGTAAATTATCAGCAAAAGTTTTTTCAAAAGTGAACTAATCCTTTAACACTTAAAACACTTTTCACGTAACCATTGTTTAAATCATGAAATATGTCGATTAAATTGTTTAATACACTTCAAAATGTTCTTATCAACACGCTCGTCAGATGAGCGAGAGAGAGCACACTCGACCCCGTCAGCGGCAAATGTGCTTCTCAAGATGGCGCTGTTCGCACATCGCATGAGGTATCATTTGCGTCACCAATATGTGCCCAATATAAAACAATATTCTGCATGAATGGTTGCCACTTGAATTATATACATTTTACTGGATTACAACTCAGCACACAAATATGAAAACAAAAGAAAAAAATATTAATAAAGTTAATGAAGTTCACTAACTATTTTCATTACATTTTACAATTTTTTTTTAAACGTGCTACACTAAATCGTGTCTCCCCCATCTGTAGCACTTTCTTTGATAATTGCACAACCAGGCCAGATTGTTTCAGATATCTCACGAGTCTTTTAGCAGCAGATCCGGTGCGTTGTCAGCCAGTGCGCCGGCATGGAGACCTTAGAGAAGGACAGTATTAATTAGGTGATCGAGACAAAAAAGCCTCCTATATGGTTCCAGGGCTTTGATTATGTTGCTGCTTTCATCTGTTACCCACACTATTCAGTCAAGGCCAAATTTGTTGAACAGCAGGCACACTATCTCGCGTCTGATATTTTGCCCCAATTTTAGCATCCTCCACGGGAAACATTGCTGTGGTTAGAGTTTTACCAACTAAGGTATAGTCTTTGCAATGGAACGTTTTTGTGATGTAACTTAGCTTTTTGTAGTCATCAGTCCATATATCCGTGATCATCCCTACAGTACGTCTCCATTCTTTAGAACATCTTTGAGCGTCTGTACCAGAACCTCTCATTTGCCTTTTGTAGGCAAGCCTTGGAAATGGTGCTGTGGTGAGGACTGTGCCGATATACGACATATATAGATATACATATATCACCAACATTGATCAATTCTTGAGCAACCCCCTGTAAACCGGGCCACTTACAATGTAAAATGGCCTTTTGTCCCTGCAGCAAAACTCAATGCATTTCTTTCTGAGGGCTTGTCTCGCCCTCAGGGGTATGCATGGAGAAGTAACAAAAGATGGCATTGAAGGCTGACTATCATCCTTTCTGTCATGGCAAATCTGCTTCATGTGTCTGTTCATCGTCGAAGTCCCTGTTATTTTGCTGTCATAGGCGAGCAGCATGCTGCACTTAATGCACTCGACAAAGCCAACACATACAGTATGTTGTCACTGCCCATGACTTGTTTAAAATGGTTCCACACCTCCGACTTTACTCCAAACTTTCTCAAAGTTAATTATCTTAAAAAAGTCAAGTTTTAATTTTTTTCTTTACATCTTCATCTCCAAGCAGCACTTAAGCTACACAATACAGCACAGCAGGCCTGGTGTGATACATGTGAGTGGAGGAGACGCTGTGTATGACATGTAACGTGTTGCATTGTAACGCATGCCAGCCCGGCCCGAGGATAGTGGCGGGAAATATCGGCCCGACCCAAAGTTCTGGCCCGGGCTCGGGCTGAGAATGTAAGCTATAACCCCTATACACTTCACAATGAGTTCTGCATGGAGTTATTGTCACAGTCATTGTCTGCACCAGTCTGTCTTTGTCATCACTACACTTCCCAGGATCCTACTTGTCTCCTCAACCGAACTCACTTCCTCATTAGCCACCTGTTTCTCGCTATGATCATCTGTGTCACCTGTCCTCACCTTGTTATTGTTCATTTGTAACTGTATTTAGTCTCCTTCTGTTCAGTTAGTCTTCGTCGGTCATTATCAATGTATGGTTGTGTGAATAGAAGTCCTGGAATGTTTTCCTTCATTTCTGTAAGTTAAAGTTTGCTGATGAAGCATCTACATTGAGTTCCTTTTGTCCTCTGTATCCTAACGCCTGACAGAACAACCGACCGCCCTAAGATGGACGATGGGGTAAGAATTATCGTCCTGGCTGAGAAAAGCAGACACTTCCTCTCGTTCGTCAAGGGGTTTGCCATCCACAGCTCCCTTAATGATGAGAGGTTGTGTATTCTGTTCAGACTCGGAGCCACCTTTCACCACCGGATCACACTTACAGACACCGCCAGACTCCGCTGGAGGGAGACCGTAATCCGGTGTCTGAAGAGTGTCGTTCTCCCAGAGCCAGAGTTTTCAAAGCCCTCTTCATTGCTGGTTCCATCCAATCCAGCTGAACCTTCACCACTGGTTCCGTCCAGCCCAGCCGAGCCTTCACCGCTGGTTCCATCCAGTTTAAAGTCCTCTTCACCACTGGTTCCGTCCAGTCCAGCCGAGCCTTCACCACTGGTTCCGTCCAGTCCAGCCAAGCCTTCACCGCTGGTTCCGTCCAGCCCAGCCGAGCCTTCACCGCTGGTTTCGTCCAGTCCAGCCGAGCCTTCACCGCTGGTTCCGTCCAGCCCAAAGCCCTCTTCATCACTGGTTCTGTCCAGCTCAAAGCCCTCTTCACCGCTGGTTCCGTCCAGTCCAGCCGAGCCTTCACCGCTGGTTCTGTCCAGCTCAAAGCCCTCTTCACCGCTGGTTCCGTCCAGCTCAAAGCCCTCTTCACTGCTGGTTCCATCCAGCTCAGCCGAGCCTTCACTGCTGGTTCTGTTCTGTCCAGTCCAGCCAAGAGCCAGAGTCAGAGCCAGAGTCAGAGTTTTCAAAGAGCCAAAGCCAGAGTCAGATTTTTCAAATCCCTCTTCACCGCTGGTTCTGTCCATCCCAGCCGAGCCTTCACCGCTGGTTCTGTCCCGTCCAGTCCAGCCGAGAGCCAGAGTCAGAGTTTTCAAAGCCCTCTTCACCGCTGGTTTCGTCCAACCCAGCTGAGCCTTCACTGCTGGCTCTGTCCTGTCCAGGCCAGCCGAGAGCCAGAGCCAGAGTCAGAGTTTTCAAAGCCCTCTTCACCGTTGGTTCCGTCCAGCCCAGCCAAGCCTTCACCGCTGGTTCCGTACAGCTCAAATCCCTCTTCACCGCTGGTTCCATCCAGCTCAAAGCCCTCTTCACTGCTGGTTCCATCCATCTCAAAGCCCTCTTCACCACTTGTTCCATCCAGCTCAAAGCCCTCTTAACCACTGGTTCCGTCCAGCTCAGCCGAGCCTTCACCGCTGGTTCCATCCAGTCCAGCCGAGCCTTCACCGCTGGTTCCGTCCAGCTCAAAGCCCTCTTCACTGCTGGTTCCGTCCAGTCCAGCTAGAGTCAGAGCCAGAGTCAGAGTTTTCAAAGAGCCATAGTCAGAGTTTTCAAAGCCCTCTTCACCATTGGTTCTGTCCAGTTCAAAGCCCTCTTCACCACTGGTTCCATCCAGTCCAGCTGAGCCTTCACCGCTGGTTCCATCCAGCTCAAAGCCCTCTTCACCGTTGGTTCCGTCCAGCTCAAAGCCCTCTTCACCGCTGGTTCCGTTCAGCTCAAAGCCCTCTTCACCGCTGGTTCCGTCCAGCTCAGCCAAGCCTTCAGCACTTGTTCTGTCCCGTCCAGTCCAGCTGAGCCTTCACCGCTGGTTCCATCCAGTCCAGCCGAGCCTTCACCTGCACCGCTGGTTCCGTGCAGGCCAGTCGAGCCTTCACCGCTGGTTCCAGCCAGCTCAAAGCCCTCTTCACCGCTGGTTCCGTCTAGCTCAGCTGAGCCATCACCGCTGGTTCTGTCCCGTCCAGTCCAGCCACAGTCAGAGCCAGAGTTTTCAAAGAGCAAGAGTCAGAGTTTTCAAAGCCCTCTTCACCGCTGGTTCCGTCCAAAGCCCTCTTCACCCCTGTTTCTGTCCAGTCCAGCCGAGCCTTCACCGCTGGTTCCGTCTAGCTCAGCTGAGCCATCACCGCTGGTTCTGTCCCGTCCAGTCCAGCCACAGTCAGAGCCAGAGTCAGAGTTTTCAAAGCCCTCTTCACCCCTGTTTCTGTCCAGTCCAGCCGAGCCTTCACAGCGGGTTCTGTCCCATCCAGTCCAGCCGAGAGCCAGAGTCAGAGCCTATGTCAGAGCATATGTCTTTCCCTGTGGCCGTCCAAAGGTCCACGGCAGCCCTAAGGGTCCTCACCGCCGTGGACGCCCGAGGTTTCCAACTGCTCTGCCGTGTTCATGCCAACAGCCTGATCCGCCCTGGCCACCTGCACGTCCTGCTCTGCCATGGCCACCTGGACCATCCTGGAGTCTGTCCAGCTGCACCCTGTCCGCTTTCCCGTCACGGACTCCAGGATGCCCACAGTTATGTCAAAGTCATCGTCTGCACCATTCTGTCTTTGTCATCACTAAACTTCCCAGGAACCCGCTTGTCTCCTCACCTGAACTCGCTTCCTCATTAGCTACCTGTTTCTCATTATGATCATCATCATATGCTCACCTGTCCTCACCTTGTTATTGTTCATTTGTATCTGTATTTAGTTTCCTTCTGTTCAGTTTGTCTTTGTCGGTTGTTATCAATGTATAGTTGTGTGAATTGAAGTCCTGGTTTTCTTTCATTTCTGTAAGTTAAAGTTGGCTAATAAAGCATCTACATTGAGTTCCTTTTGTCCTCATCTTGTGCAACCTGCACAACACCTGACGTTTACTGCCTTTATTAAGCATTCCATATTATTCAGTTTAGTTACACTCTGTTTACACTCTGTTTAGTTATAATGCTTCTTTGTAGGCAAAAGACATAAGGACATCACTCATTTCATATTTAGAACCTGTAAAATGTTTCAGTAACACTTTATAATAAGTACACGCTATTAATCATTAGTTAAGCATGAGTAAACAGTTAATTCATAGCTATAAATGCTTTCTTCTTGATTTAAAAGTATATCTATAATTTGTTTAATAATTGTATTTTCTTTCTTTATTTATGATCAATTTATCAATTGTAAATGAAGAATTGCATTTTTTTATAAATCAATTATTTAAGAGTTTTAGTGGTTCATAAGATTACTTAGAATGTGTAAGTAAATGTTTAATAAACTTATTTAAATGTACATTCATACATCTTATTCAGACATATAGTGATGGTTACTTAGTGTGTTAATAAATGCTTTATTAACATGTATTTATGCTGTAATTCAGGGTTAATTCGGGTATAGTTATAAAGCATTTAGTAGTGGTCAGTTAACTATGTTTGTGAGCTCATCTAAAATGAGGACTATTCATGCCTTTTAAAGCATTTATAAAGGAGATTTAAAGGCTGTTAAATATGTATCACTGTGTTGTGTGTTACATTTTACTGTTTAGAAGATTGATGCACCTTTAAATCTCTATAAATCTTAAATCTCTATAAATGCTTTACAAGGCATCCTCACTTTAGATGAGCTCACAAACATAGTTAACTTACCGCTACTAAATGCTTTATAACTACCTGCATTTACTACATTTACTTACACTTTCTAAGTGATCTTATGAATGACTGACAACTCTTAAATGGTTTGTAAATAATGCTATACTTAATTTAAAAATGATTAATAAATCAAGAAAAAAATAATTTATAGCTGTATTTATAAACTTATTATTAATGTCTATTAATGCTTTATAAATGACAAATTGTTTACTAATGCTTATGAAATGATTAATAGTGTGCAGTTAAAGTGTTACCAAATGTTCCATATTAAATAATTTGGTAACACTTTATAATAACTACACTCTAAAAAATGCTGGGTTGCTTTAACCCAATTTTGGGTCAAATATGGACAAACCTGAAATGTTGGGTTAAAAATGTAATGTAAAAATTTAACCCAACGGCTGGGTTAGTCCATATTTGACCCAAAGTTGGGTTAAAACAACCCAGCATTTTTTAGAGTGTACACGCTAATAATCATTAGTTAAGCATGAGTAAACCGTTAATTCGTCATTCATAAAGCATTAATAGACATTAATAAGCAGTTCATAAATACAGCTATAAATGCTTTCTTCTTGATTTAAAAGCATATCTATAATTTGTTTAATAATTGTATTTTCATCCTTTATTAATGATCAATTTATCATTCCTAAATGAAGAATTGCATATTTTATGAACCAGTTATTTAAGAGTTTTCAGTGGTTCATACGATTACTTAGAGCGAGTAAGTAAATGATTAATAAACTATTTAAATGTACATTCATACATCTTATTATTCAGACATATAGTGATGGTTACTTAATGTGTTAATAAAGCATTTATTAACATGTATTAATGCTATAATTAAGGGTTAATTTTGGGTAGTTATAAAGCATTTAGTAGTGGTCAGTTAACTATGTTAGTGAGCTCATCTAAAGTGAGGACTATTCATGCCTTGTAAAGCATTTTTAAAGGCTGTTAAATATTTCTATGTTCTGTATCACTGTGTTGTGTTTGTTACATTTTACTGTTTAGAAGATTGACGAGTCTTTAAATCGCCTTTATAAATGCTTTACAAAGCATGAATAGTCCTCACTTTAGATTAGCTCACAAAAATAGTTAACTGACCACTACTAAAAGCTTTATAACTACCTGTATTTACTACATTTACTTACACTTTCTAAGTGATCTTATGAATGACTGACAACTCTTAAACAACTGGTTTGTAAATAATGCTATACTTCATTTAGAAATTATGAATTGATCATTAACAAAGTATGAAAATACAATTATTGCACGCATTATAGATATGCTTATAAATCAAGAAAAAAGCATGTATAGCTGTATTTATAAACTGCATATTAATGTCTATTAATGTTTTATAAATGATGAATTAACTGTTTACTCATGCTTAACTAATGATTAATTGCGTGCAGTTATTATAAAGTGTTACCAATAAGGTATGTAAAAAAAAAAATACTACATGTCTGTCTATCTCTCATTAATGCTAACGAGAAAGCAAAGTAGACCCATAGGTTAAGAAAGACATCTTACTGCCGGAGTCACCTCTTATTTTCCTTATTAGCCAGCTGTGGAGAACCGTATCATTTCTGTTGACAATTTCCTTTGAGGGACAGAAATATTCTATTACATCTGTTTTCTGGCTTTTCAGTTCTGAACATTTTAAGCGGGTTTGAGAAGGGCTTGTAAACATCAAAGGACCGCAGTCCGCGGGTGTGCATCTCCAACGATTACATGCTTATCCGTGACCAAAATATTCTGAAGAGGGGGAGGAAGAGTGCAAGCGTCATTAAGGAGTCTACAAAGCAATTTCCTCCATTTAGCGCTTGTTTATTCTGCATGCATTCTTTTGTGTCAAAACAAAACTCCCACGTTTAGCGGAAAGAAAACGCTTGGAAGACATTTTCCAAATAAATTACAAAAAAACTAAACAAAAACAGGAGAATTAAATAAAATGATGGCTGTATCAAAAAGGAAAGAATTCAAACTCTAATTAGAAAGTATCTTGTATGATTCTGCAGCATGTGATAGTTTCAGCCTGTGATTAGACATTCTGAAAAAAACACGTTTGCATGTAGCTTGAGGGCCCGTATCTGTTCACCACTGATAAATCTCACCAAAGCCTCACAGTACTATTTAATATTAACAGCTCAAGCATGAAAAAAAACAAAAAAAACAAACTGCTTTAAAAAAAAAAAAAAAACACTCATTAAATCTTAAATTTAGGCACTTAATTTTATTTTCTTGGATTAGAAAGCAGAATCTGTTTAACTGAGTGAGACATGTGGCAGAATACTGATCATAAGGTTCACTTTTGACACATTAAAGGGAGTTTATCCAAAAATACGGATATTGAGAAACAAACGTTATTTCTTACACTCACAAGAAGTCCCCATTACAAATAGACCAACTTGCCAGTGTCATTGATTGTACTTACAGTTCTTGCTGTTTGATGACAGCATTGGAAGCTCCAGATACCACAGCCATAAAGTGGTTGGTGTCGTGATACCTGCAATCTTTGCTCTATACTGCAAATGTGCAGTGGCTGGACCAACCTCAACTTATTAAGTGCCAAATTGGGCATTTTGATTTCTCATATTTATTGCAATCGTTTCTGGTTAAACCTCTGCCACAGTTACCACATTTGCTTTAGAGCTGCAGCACAAGGAAACATGATTAGTTAATACAAATTTTAAATGTGATATTCTTCACACAAAACCTTAGAAGAGAGTGAAGGGAATGGCCTATTAGTGTTCAATGCTGTTGTGTTTGAAATTTAAAAACAAGTTTCAGTTGTGTTGAAGATTTTGTTGTTACCATTTTGCTAAATGGAAGAGCTTGTGTTTAGGTTTTGTGTGGATAAGTTAAGGTAGACGCTATTGTCTGGTTTTATAGATGAGTCTTAAGCCCAGTCCCAGACTAAAATTCAAGTTTATGCTTGTCTTAACAGAAAGAAGCTTGCACTGAAATATCTTAAACAGCCCATTCTCACTCCCAAGGCGTCACCTAACTGACGCCGTGGGAAGCATTTGGACATGCTTCAATATCTGACGCTTTAGGCGCCCTTTAGCGTCAGTTAGATGACGCCCTAGGATCGCGTGTACCCTACCCCCACCCCACACCTAAACCTAACCGCGTCCTCTAACTGACGCTTTCCTTTAGCGTCAGTTAGGTGACGCCGTAGGATCGCGTCATGTAAGTGACGCTAAAGGGCGCCTAAAACGTCAAATATTGAAGCATGGTCAAAGGTGACGCCTTGGGGTGAGAATGCGTTGTCTTAAAATATGTCACTGCCATTGTTTTGTCTTGAGTAATGCTTTTTAGGCATGTTTAAATGTTCTAATTGAACTAATTCTTAATTCTGGCTTAATATAAGCCCAGTCTGTGAAGCCAGGCCTAAATTGACTGTGGTGATCAGCCCATTCCAGGGGCCAGGTTATGGCCTCTTACTGTAACAGTGGACAAAAGGTTGCAAAATTTTAATTGGTTCTGGGTGGACTAACACAAAAACACTGTCCAATGCCTTCAGACCAGTATGCTAAGACTACAGCCAGATACATCTTAGAGGGCAAGAAGACGACAGAAGGATAGGACCTCAAATTGGTCTATGCAGTTTCTGCCCTTCACCCATCTAGAGACTAATAAGGTCTTGGTTTGTGACTGCCATAAAAAAGGGAAAAGAAAAAGAAAAGAAATAAGGACTAGTACAAGTTCTGAATGGCTGGTAATTTAAAAATGTTGAAGCCAAATTGGCCATTGGTGGTTTGGGAAGTGAGAAATGCATTGGTAAATGGTAAAGACACTTAAAATACAATGTGCTTCATGCAAATGAGTTCTACAGGGGAAAGAAGGATGGCACACACTGATGCCAGTAGCTAATGGTGTGGTTCATGCAGTGAGACAGGTAGATTCTCATTCTGAGTCGGTCCTACAAGGGAATAGAGAGAAAAAGATCAACTAAGTTCTGAGTCCCGGCCCGCAAGGTTGAGACTATAACAGAGATAACCATGTTCTGCGATCTGAGCCCGCAGCCTGATAAAGGGAAGTCAGAAACAGATACAAGTTCTGAGTCTCTATCAAGTGGGACATAACATATACACTTCATCGTTCTGAGCCTCTGATTCTTCCAGACAGACAACAACATATTCCATTATCTGAGTCTACAGCTTGTGAGGCAGCCACATATACGACCACGTTCTGAGCCTCCAGTCTATGAGGAAAGAGACATTAAGCTCTGGAGAGCAAAACTTCACTTCAAGGTTCCTTCATCTGCATGTTACAGATTGTTAAGGACCTTCTGCACCTACTTCAGGGCCTCATCTGCATGTTTCAGATTTTAGAATAATTTGGTGCTCCAGGAGATCAGCATCGCAGATCTTCATGTTTAAGGCTTTTGAAACTAGCCTTTAAGGCTCCTTGGCTCCTTGTTTAAGGCTCCTTGTCCCACTGCATTGTCTGTCACCTGGCAGTTTATCTTTCCATGCGATAATATAAATCTTCCATAGCCACACCCAACTTAATAATTTGTATTTTAAGAGTTTTATGCCCTTTATTCCTTTATCATTCATGGTATTAATTTAGTAGTTGTGTTAGTTATTTGTGTTTATCTTTCATCAATAAAATGTATTTTATTACACTCATGCTCTTCTTCAATCAAAAAGAAATTTCACCAATCTTTCTGATAAATCAGCTGACCAACTCCCTCCACTTTACATTAATTCTAAATGGTTGAAGTGTCCCTGTTGTAGTGTTCTCATAATTCAAGGAAAAATACCTTGACTGATGCCCCAAATTATGAGAGGGGGAAGGTAGTCATCTGATGTAGGCTACTCATAACCAAACCTTAAGTGACGTGTGATGCAAAAATCATAACATCAGTGGTGACGTGAGTACCAATCACTATATTACTTAGGCTACCGTCTTTGGATGGGTGAAAGTAAAATCACTACATGATCAATGATTATGCTAGTTACAGTGGCAAGTAATATCTTGCCTGTTCATTAAGTTTATGTGTTATACCATCAGCTGTTAATTTGAACTGAAATTTCAGGGAAAATATAGTCTGAACTGTAGTGAACAACATAAAAAAAAAATGTGATTATGCTACAAAAATAAGTTCCTCTTACTCTATGTAGTTTGTTGGTTGACATAATTTCACTAGATATAACTCAAAAAGATTGATGGAAACTGTTATTTTTGTTGCTGTTGCGCTAAAACAAAAAGGAAATTGAGCAAAATAAGAAAATGGAGCATACAACATTGGGACTACTTTTATGGTGTTTTCTGTATGTTTGGAAACTTAAAGGAGTAGTTCACTTTGAAAAACAAAAACAAAACAAACAAAAAATCGTAACACTTTATTTCAATAGTCTACACTCTAAAAAATGCTGGGTTGTTTTAACCCAATTTTGGGTCAAATATGGACAAACCCGAAATGTTGGGTTAAAAATGTAATGTAAAAAATTAACCCAACGGCTGGGTTAGTCCATATTTGACCCAAAATTGGGTTAAAACAACCCAGCATTTTTTAGAGTGTACTTTAGACATTCTACTAACTATAAGCAACTTTTAACTACATGTCAACTTTTTGTCATTAGAGTATTAGTAGACTGTCAGCTTAATATCTGCAAACACTTTATTTTGTTGGTCCCCCAACAGACATTCAACTGACTATAAGTAACTTGGCAACTACAAGTAAACTTATTCTCCTAACCGAAAGCCTAACACCTAACCATAACCAAACAGTCTACTGACAGTCTACGATAATGTACTAATACTCTATAATGAGAGTTAGTTGACATGTAGTTGAAAAGTTACTTATAATTAGTAGAACGTCTAAAGTGACTATCGAAATAAAGTGTAACCAAAAAACTTTTGCTGATAATTCAAGATGTCATCCAAGATGTCCATGTCATTCTTTCTTCAGGTGAAAAGAAATTAAGGTTTTTGATGAAAACATTCCAGGATTTTTCTGTATATTATGCACTTTACAGGTAACCAAACGGTTCAAGGTCCAAAAGACAGTTTCAGTCCAAACTGCAAACTGTTCCAAGGGTTTTAAACGATTCCAGATGATGAATGAGGGTCTTATCAACAAAACGATCACTCATTTTAAAAAAAAGTTCACGTTTTATAAACTCAAATGGTCGCCTTGCTCTGTTCTGTAGAATCTTTTTGTGCGTCGTTTGGTTCATTCAATGAACAAAATGAACGAATTGACTCGGATAAAGATTCGTTCATTTTGATAAACGAGTTTGAACAGGAGAGTCACGGACACGCATCACAGAACAGAGCAAGGCGACCATTTGAGCATATAAAACTTAAACTTTGTTATTTTTTATTTTAAATGAGCGATTGTTTCGCTTGATAAGACCCTTATTCATCGTCTGGAATCGTTGAAAGCCCTTTGAACATTTTGAAGTTTGTTGTTGATGTATGGAAACGAACTGCAAAAAAAAAAAAAAGTTTAAAATATCTACTTTTGTATTCGATAGTCCACTTTAGAGATTGTACTAGTCACTTTGCAACAACCAGATTTTAGAGTATTGGTAGACTCTCTGCTTAAAGGGTTAGTTCACCCAAAAATGAAAATTAAGTCATTAATTACTCACCCCCATGCTGTACCAACCCCGTAAGACCTTCGTTCGTCTTCGGAACACAAATGAAGATATTTTTGATTAAATTTGAGAGCTGTATAATTACCACATAGGCTCCTAAGGGACTGCCTCTTGACGGCCCAGAAAGTCAATGAAGAAAATGTTTAAATATCCCAAGTGACTACCGTGGCTCAACTATATGTTTATCATGCGACGCGAATACTTTTTGTGCGAAAAAACAAACAAAAATAACGAGTTTATTCGACTATTTCTTTTCTTCCTTGTAGGCCAGAAACGAGATTTCCTTAGATTTCCACGACGCATGCGCGAGAATTGCGATCTGAAGTAGTGTAAGCAGTTGGCAATTCTCGCGCATGCGTCGGTAGTCACTTGGGATATTTAAACATTTTCTTCATTGACTTTCTGGGCCGTCAAGAGGCAGTCCCTTAGGAGCCAATGTGGTAGTTATACAGCTCTCAAATTTAATCAAAAATATCTTTATTTGGGTTCCGAAGACGAACGAAGGTCTTACGGGGTTGGTACAGCATGGGGGTGAGTAATTAATGGCTTAATTTTCATTTTTGGGTGAACTAAGCCTTTAATATCTGCTAGCACTTTATTTTGATGGCGCCCCAAAAACATTATACCGACTATAAAAACTTTGCACATGTCAACTTATTTTACTAACCTTAACCAAACAGGGTACTAATACTCTAATGAGTTTTAGCTGAACTATCAACATAACATGTAGTTTATCAGGGTTAGTCAATCAGGGTATCTGTTTTTGGGTGAACTATTCCAAAAATGTGCATATTATACAGTTGCTGTTGATGTTGGAAGATGTTGCTCCCAGATTTGTGCTAGATGAACAATTGTCTCACTTGGTGATATGGGTGCAAGAGAAGGGCAAGCGATGGAATGGCTTTTGTGTGATGAGAAAAAAAAAAGATCAATACCCGTTTCTTCAAAATTGCACTAGAAAGCTTATGAGAGACCCGACCGTATTCATTCAACACTTTTCCCTACTCTACTTCACCCATTATAATCATCACATTTCAAGGAACACTGAAAGAGGTTGCGATCCCTCACTATGATTTCTGACATCTACTCCTCCACTTTCCCAGTATGTTACACAGGCTTTATCTGAACTGAAATGCTGAGCAAGAGGTCATTTTCCAAGTGCTCATCTCCATGGTGTTTTTATTTATTAGAAATGCAAGGCCATTTGCACACAAACAGAGAGTCAGTCCATCTTTTGACTGAAGTTTCTTTGTTATTATCTTGAATACATTTCTGAAAGAATGTATTATGGTAAGAACAACCTACACTCAACAAAGGAGCTTAACTTAAATAAAAAAAATAAAAAAAACCTGCCTTCACAATGCTAGGATTCTGTGGTTGGTTTTAAGGATGTCGTTACGTGGTCTATGATATTTTGTTCTCTAGATTCTAGACTGAACTTTGATTCCTTCTTGGATTTGAGGCCCACACAGCATAACAGTTTTATAGTTATGGTTATAGTAATAGTTAATATATGGTTTTGTTCAGTATAAGAATATTAGTAAAAGCAGCAGTAATATTTTGTCTTAACAAACACCACTAATGAGGCAACTGGGTGAATGAAAAATAAGAATGTTCTTGATAAAGAAGTGGGACATAAAAAAAAAAAAACTTTGTACAGGGTTTCCGCGGGGCATTAAAAAGCATTAAAAGTCATTAAATGGATTTTGCGAAAATTAAGGCCTTAAAAGGCATTAAAAAGCATTAAATTTGATTCTTACAGGCATTAATTTTTTTTATAGTTTTGAAGAGAATTTTATACAAATTTATTTGAATATAGCCTTCATAATTAATAATTTGTATTTGCGCTCGCAAAATATGTACGTTAGTATCGAATGTAAAAAATAGGTTTGTATGATAAACACGCGGAACCATTTTGGTAATTGCTTCCGGCCGGAGCAAAATTGCCGTGATTCAGAGGTGACGCGGGCATTTTGCACAGCAGTGGACAGGTCTGAAACTACTGAAAAATGGGAAAGTGCAAATTTCAGCAGAAGTGGCTGGAAAATGAAGATTTCAAGACATGGTTGCAGCCCGTTGCTGGTAAACATTATGAAGGATTTTGCCGCGTTTGCAAAAAAAGGATTTAAGTTGGGGACAATGGGCGTCGAAATAAAGTGTTACCGAAAGTTTCTGTCATTTACTGTAGTTTATATAACGCTGATGTAATTTCAAGTGTTTGTTTTTAAAATAAGTTTGTATTTAGTTCGTTATTTAGTGCTATTAAAACGGTGCTGTGACATCATGATTGACAGCTGTGATTGACAGGTTCTCTGTGTGAAGTAGTCACTGCTGAAGCACCAGCGGACATTTTTTCATAATGTTGGCTGTGGTAGTAGTTGTATTTACCTTGTTTTAACGAGGTACTGCAATCAGCGGACATCTTAGACACAGGCCACTTATGGCTCTTTCAGACTGCACGATTTTCAAAGTAGTCAGGTCGCTGCTCTTTTCACACTGCATGACTATCTTGGCCAGCATTCAGTCGCTGCTGTGTTCACACTGGACGATGGATCGGCGACAGAAGGTTTCACACTGCATGACTTTAGAAAAATCGCCGACAGACTCTGTCTAGCAACGCTGCACGCAAACTACATTTCACAACAAACACGCGTGAGATATGAAAAGGAAACAACGCGCGACACCACACGTGCAAGACCGGAGTTCTCACGTGAGATTTTTTTTTTCGACCCGGTTGTGGTACAGCTGGTGAAACAGACACGAGTGCTCCTGCCAAATTTCTACTAATTTTTCTTCCATTTATTGTGTCCAAATAGACCGAGAAGAAGCTTTTTTTGTTGAAACAATGCCATATCATGTTGATATGTGATCTATAACTCCTCCCCGAACTCCCTGCTGCTCTGTATCTTGCTCTCTCACTGGCTGCCGGTGATCGCCGATGTAGTTTTCAGTCAAAACACTTTTCACACAGCAGGATTTTGAATCGCCGACAGGTCCAGATATTTAGCATGCCAAATATCTCACGGGCGTCGGCGACTCGTCGGTGATTCTCTCAGTTCGCGTCTTTGTTCATTCACACTGCGTGATTGTCACTCGCGTGAACGAGCGCCGATTTGCCTGTGATTTCGGGCATTTGTCGGCGATTTCTCAAAACCTGTCGGCGAGCCAAAATCGTGGCTAAAATCATGCAGTCTGAACTCGGCATTAATGAAAGTGTGGGGCGTGTGCTTGCGTTTGATTCAGTGAGAGTGAGGGCGCGGCCTTGATTTTGCGGCTTCACTTCCTGCTCACGACTGTGCATGACTGGTCCCCTTTAACTGACTTGACTGGTCAAGTCACCTTTAGTTATATAGCACTTAGCTGCTCTGGATGCCATCGTCCAGCTCAGTTCAGGTCTCATACAATGGTGTCAATGCAGGCAGATCAATAATATTGTTGAATACTCAATCTCTCCAGCTAAGCACTTTCCTTTCCTTGTCACAACAAGGTCAACTTATGTGACATTTTAAGCATGATGTAACGTGTTGGCTGTGATTGTAATTGCATGGCACATGATATGCAATTACAAATTCTTTACTAGGAAACATGCAGGGGGGGAATACAGAAATAAAACTCATTTAACACAACAACATCATAGATAAATGAAACTGAACCAAGAAACAAGGGAATTTGGGGTTTAACACAGAAACTGAAAGGTGCAGAATAACTATGGAAACAAACAAGCTAACATAACTCAGGAAAACCAGAACAGGGAATGGAATGGGAAAAAAAAAAAAAAAACAGAACTAGGACAAAACAGGAAATTATTTCATGTTTTAAGCAGTCCCTCCAGAAAAACGCGATTACGCGATTGCTGAATTCAATGCAAAATCAGCCAAAGTCCGCATATTTATGCGGGGGTCGCATTTTTTAAAATACGCCGCACTTTCGCCGCATAAATTGCCGATTTCCATGCAAAATATGCGGGGTTTGCATAATATCATAATCCTCACATTTTCGTTGCAAAAAAGTCACATTTATCTTAGCAGAAAGTTGAAAAATGTTGCGTTTGCTTCACACAAGAGCAGCCATTTCCCCCTGTTTCCATGGGAACGTTATGAAGTGACGCAATTACGCGACGCCAGACAGACTCACGGAGGCGATTGACATCTCACAAATCGAACTCGTATAACTGTCCGTCACACGTTCTACCGTCACATCGTTACTTAATAAACAACATAAGATAAAAGAAGTAGCATCAAACAGAAATTACCCGCACACATGGGGTGTTCGACGCGCACATATAACACTGCAGAGAGTTCAACAGGGAGCGCGCAGCTCTTAAAGTGGCCACGCCTTATTTACACTCGTTACAGTCTGAAATAAAACAAGATGAGAAATTAAATATTCCCAGGACTTTCTATCATGTAGTATGCTTGCTTATCAAAGGAAGTAATAAGAAATGACTCTTACATTAGCCTAGTGAGAACAGAATCACTTTTTTTCTCTTTTTCATCAAACTGCAATTTTTGCAAGTTCCCTCAATTTTTGCAAATTCCTGCAATTTCATCGCATAAAATTGCATAAAAATCCTGCATATTCCATATCATATTTAAAGAAAACGGGCCACATAATCAATCAATTTTTGCGCGCAACAATCACAAAAAAACTCAGAGTTTTTCTGGAAGGACTGAATACTATTATGGTAAATGTTATATAAATCGCAAATTTTTTCACAAATTTTTTGGAAATTACCACCACAAAATCAGTCATTTTGATCACAAAAATTACAAAAAAAAATCGTGAAATCCTGGAGGGACTGTTTAAGTTATCTCCAAACATGGAGGGTGCAACATATGAACTTGATTTGACAATATACAGTATATATATATATATATATATATATATATATATATATGAAGAGTTCAGATGCAAAAGCCTCTAAATGCCATTTGAAATTTTCTTCTAAAATGACCATTTTTATCAAGCTTGTATATTTAAGTTCAGTAATTTCACTTAAATGACAATTAATAGGTAATCTTCATTGCCATTTAAGTGAAATTACTGAACTTAAATATACAAGCTTGATAAAAGTGATCATTTTAAAAGAAATTTTCAAATGGCACTTAGAGGCTTTTGCATCTGAACTCTTCATATATACCCCAATATGATATTTAGGACAGTTTAATTACATATTAAAAGCATTTTCAGACATGAAAAACATGGTGTAGACTTGGAATTAAAGCCTCTTGTGTTTCCCCGTTATTATTCAATTTACGGGACCGGACACCAGTTATCTTGCCAAGAACGTTTTATTATAAATTATATATGTCAGGAGAGAAACTTCATGATGTTGTGTTCATGCCTGGTCTATGCGTTTCTCCATGTTCCTCTACCCTCTCACCCGGTCATGCCTACATGTTTCTCTAAGGGTGGTACAATGTGACATTGAGTTTTTATACATCACACAGTCTTACAGCTTCCTTGTAAGGTAACAAACATGTTGCTCTGAGCCTCTCAACTTAGAACGTAAATGTCATACGTGCGCTACTTTCCTTGTTGTGTACATCTGTGGTACACTTGCATCAGTGGAAACATTTATGCTGAGTGAACATGTTACATGGCACACATAACTCTCTGAGCAATATATAGCTTTCCCCTGACATATGTTCCTCTCATGCTTTTAACTCATGCTTTTTGAAACTCCAAAAGGATAATACAGTGATCATGAAAACTAATAAAAAATAATAATACAGATACATAATATTTAATAATGAAATAATATTAAAAGATTAAATTTTAGTCTTCATCTCCCTCCACTGGAACTATGGCGCCATAAGTTCCACACCATCATCCCCAGGTGGCCAACCTATAGAAGTGATAGTGAGGAGAAGAAATAGCAGACCAAGAAAATAGACAGAACGAACAGAAGAATAGAAACAGAAAAGCAAAACAAAACAAAGAACAAAAAGAACAAAAAGAACAAAAACCCCAACCCGTGTTATGTCCCCGTATACTGTGTGTGTTTTAATATCTATGTGTATGTATTTAAAATGAACCCCAATCATCTAAGAAAAGAAAAAACTAATAATTCTTCTGCTCGTGCCTGGACTCATTAATTAATTAACTCGTTAACTAATTAAATCCCCCAGTTCCGAGCCAAAATAAGAAATTAAAATAAACGTTGATGGTAAAGGGTCCTATCCCTTGGGGTTGAAAATCAGTAAGCGGGTGTTCATTGTTTGTGAGGTAATGTTTTGTAAGGAATACATAATAACTTGCAACCATCTTTAATAAATGTCAATGGAATTGATTCCTGAAATGGAAGCAGAAAAATAGTTAGCATCACTTATTTGTTCCCAATCTTTAAAACTAATCGATGAACATTGCTCAGTCTCAACAGTTTGTTTATTCACTAAGCAAGGTTTAACTTGTGACCAATGATACCATCTATCTGTTCCTACACCTTTCCCTTTGAGACAAACACTTGTATCTGTTGTTAAGAGTACCTCATATGGCCCCTCCCACCTAGGTTCTAAACCTTTCCTGGGAATACGTTTGACCATAACAAAACTGCCTAACTCGGGAATGTGTGGAATGTCAGTAGTGGTATGTTTTTCATCCCATTGCTGTTGAGCTTCTCGCGCTTTCTTATTATTGTCCATGATTACAAGTATATATTGATACCCTCCACTAGGTGACAAAGGTCCTGTGAAATCGATTTGGAGATGTGTCCACGGACCTGTTGGTCTGGGTGCATGTGACATTCGCACCTTTACAGATTTTCCCACATTTGCTTTGAGGCATATCAAACATCTTCTACAATAATCATCAATGTCTCTCATCATTCTTGGCCACCACCAAGTTTCACTGATTTGAGCTTTCATTGCTTTTGCTCCAGCATGCACTTTTCCATGATACAGCTGCATTAGTTCTCTTCTTGTTCCGATAGGCATCACTACTTGTCCTGTTGGAATTCTCCTGATTCCTTGATCATCCTCTTTCGCTCCCGCTTTTATCCATTGTTCTTTCTCTTCATCTGTCTCCAATTGATATGACAGAAGATGGAGCTCAGGATTATCCTTGGTATTTTCCTTTACCAGGGTAACAGGAGTAGGATGGAGTAGAGCTGCTTCTCTAGCTGCTGCATCTGCTGCCGTGTTTCCTTGAGTTTCTTTGGACTTGTCAGATTGATGAGATTTCACTTTGATCACGGCTGCTTCTCTAGGTAAGTGACATGCTGTAATCAAGCGACGAATTATGGAAGCATGTTGTATTTCGCTCCCATTGCTGGTGATGAGTCCACGTCTCTTCCACAGGGCAAGGTAGTCATGGACCACACCAAAAGCATATCGACTATCTGTATAGATGTTGACTCGTTCTCCTTCAGATAATTCAAGAGCTTCTGTAAGTGCTATGAGCTCGGCTACTTGTGCTGAAAGTTTGCCAGGAAGAGCTCCTTTCTTCACAACAGTTCCATCAGCTTGCACTACAGCCCATCCAGTGTGTCGTTTTCCATCAACATAGTAACTGGATCCATCAACCCATAACTCCTTGTCTGGATTTTCAAGAGGGATTGGATTAACAGGACCAAGGCTATCTTCTTCTACTTGTTTTACACACTCATGTGGTATTCCCTCATGTGGTTCCAGCATCATTGTTGCAGGGTTAAGAGACGTGTCTCTGATGATTTCCACTCTCAAATCCTTGTTCAACAAAGTAGCTTCCCATTTTGCTCTTCTTGCGTCGGTTATGGTTTTGATGTTTGTGTTGTTCAGCAGTGTCACTATACTGTGTGGAGTGTGCAATATGATAGTTTGTGCTCCTATCAGATTCTCAACAGCATCCACTGCCCATGTGGCACCATCGAGAGCTTGTATACATCGTGGTTGCCCAATCATAGTGACAGGAATCTTTGTGGAAAAGTATCCAACTGGTCTGTATCGATCACCTGGTTTTTGACACAGTACTGCTGAATACGTCTCATCTCCTACACTGGTCCACAAATGAAATGGCAATCGTCCATCGGGAAGTCCCAAAGCTGGAGCTGAAGTCAGTTTTTCTTTCATAGAAGTAAACGCTTCCTCAGCTTCTGGTGTCCAGTTAATCTGTTCCACTCCCGGCTTTCCTCCCTTGTACAGGTCAATGAGAGGGCTGGTGATGCTAGCAAAATCGGGTATATACTGACGACAATAGTTGAAAAGTCCCATCACCTTCCGCATTCCTGTAACTGTTAGAGGTTTTGGAAGATGTCGTAATGCTTCTACACGCTCTGTTGTCATTCTCCTTCCCTCCATAGATATTTCTTGGCCCAAATAGATAACTTTGGATTTGGCCAGCTGTGCTTTGTCGGGGTTAACTTTAAATCCCCCTTTCCTAAGGGCTTGTAGGACAACATTCAGAGCAAATATATGGCTTCTTTCATCTGGGCTTGCAATCAACAAGTCATCAACATATTGGAGGCAGACACTTCCTGATTTCTCAATTTCAGCTTTTTGCTCCGTTAAGAACTGGTTCAAAGCTCTATGAAATACAACAGGAGAAATATTAAGACCTTGTGGGAGTCTGTTCCAAATATATTGTTTTGCGCCTACTGTAAAGGCTACTTTCTCTTGAGATCTTTTGTCTATAGGTATAGACCAGAAAGCAGACAGTACATCCAGTACCGTAAAAATTTTAGCATTTCCTGGAATATCATTCAGAATAGTGGCAGGATTGGCTACAATAGGATGCGGTTTTGGTGTTACACTGTTAAGTCTTGTATAATCAATGGTTAATCGCCATGAGTTATCTGATTTCTTGACAGGCCAGACAGGACTATTAGTGGTAGATGACGTTTGTCTGATGATACCTTCAGCTTCCAAGTCAGCCACTATCTCCTCTACGGCTTGTCTTGCTTCAGGTCTGATAGGGTATTGTTTATGAGGGGCATGTGTCGGTCCCTCAATAACAATGGGGTCAATGTGGGCTTTACCACAATCCAGTTTGTGTTTAGCCCAAACATCTGGATACAAACTGCATAGAAGACCCCACACACCATCTTTTGTCCAGTTCCTGATAATTGGTTTTGCTGTACCAACAGACCTTAGATTACATGTGCGATCTTCGTGTGGTATTATCCCAGCAGTTGTGGCGATATGACGACTGTCAGTGAATATGATCATGTTTAACAATGGAAGAATGTCCATGCCAATTAGGCTTCCTTGTGAATTCCAAGGGGGGGGGGGTCCCTCTGCTTCTCCCTCTCTCTCTGCTTCTCTCCTTCTCTCCCTTTCGCCTTCTCTTATAACTCAAAGAACAAAGAAGGGGAAAGGAAAAAAAACAAAAAAAAAAAAACAAAACAAAGTTAACTCTAATAATTTGTTTTCTTTGTGTATTTGTTTGCTCTATTTTTTATTTTAAAATTTTATTTAGTTTATTTGAAGTTGCTCTCAGATCAACCTCTTCCTCTCAATACTGAACAGCTTATTGTCAAAATCGAAAAAACACACAATTCTAGCTCCTATTTCCATTGATACCCATCTTCTAAGGGCTCAATCAGCGTGTTTAAAATTTTAGGGCGCCTGTATTTCTAAATACGGAATCCTGTGCGTCCTATAGCACAGACCCGCCACTTTAAACCGCTATAAATCACCGCTTTGACACACTATCCTCGTTTTCTAAAACGATTCTTCGGTGTGTTGGAATATTTTAGAGATTAATCTGCCATCAGTTTTTACAGTCTCGCCATATTCCAACCACCTTCCAGTCATGCCAAGCAAATTGCTAAATTGCTTTACTGCTATTCCAAATTTTGACTAAATGGTCTTTTTTTCTAAAAAAGATCCACTTTTCCTAAAGTCTTTTCAAAAATGAAAAAGACTTCCCAGCATCATTCAATATTTCAGAGGTTTACTGAACAGAGCAACTCAAATAAGCCACATCAAATTCAAACTATTTAAATTATTTTCCTTTTTCTGACATATATTCATTGGCAAAACAACTGGTACTTTAAACAACACAGTTCTTTTAAGCAGTTTCAGTCAATGTCCAATCATCAGGCAGACTTCAAATTATTTTTTAGAATAGAAAAAGTCTTACCTTGAATGATTGAGACAAATGTCTGAATGCTATCCTGTTCCTCGTGACGCCAAATGTAGACTTGGAATTAAAGCCTCTTGTGTTTCCCCGTTATTATTCAATTTACGGGGACCGGACACCAGTTATCTTGCCAAGAACGTTTTATTATAATTATATATGTCAGGAGAGAAACTTCATGATGTTGTGTTCATGCCTGGTCTATGCGTTTCTCCATGTTCCTCTACCCTCTCACCCGGTCATGCCTACATGTTTCTCTAAGGGTGGTACAATGTGACATTGAGTTTTTATACATCACACAGTCTTACAGCTTCCTTGTAAGGTAACAAACATGTTGCTCTGAGCCTCTCAACTTAGAACGTAAATGTCATACGTGCGCTACTTTCCTTGTTGTGTACATCTGTGGTACACTTGCATCAGTGGAAACATTTATGCTGAGTGAACATGTTACATGGCACACATAACTCTCTGAGCAATATATAGCTTTCCCCTGACATATGTTCCTCTCATGCTTTTAACTCATGCTTTTTGAAACTCCAAAAGGATAATACAGTGATCATGAAAACTAATAAAAAATAATAATACAGATACATAATATTTAATAATGAAATAATATTAAAAGATTAAATTTTAGTCTTCACATGGTGATCGTAGAATGTGTAAAATTAAAAATTAAATGTCATGTCATCATTACAACAATCATATATCCACTAATGCATTTTAGAATGTCTCATTCAACATTCACAAACACTGTTCAAATTTAGTTTGTCCAGGTGAACAGTCTTAAGAAATAATGACAAATGACAAAACTGCATAGAACAAAAGGTCACTTGTTGAAGCTCACTGACCGATATACGGACGAAGATTTCACAGGATATGACACATAAGTATAAGTTCAACCTAAGACATTAGCAAAGATTTGAATCAGCATCCCTGTGACAATCTCAACAGGATCTGGACATTGTAGCGTCGACAATCAATTGCACACATTACAAATCTTAGATCTCTGAGCAATGGAAAAGGTTAATATGATCTGCTAATTGATCTTTCACCTTCTGCTTAACCAGATGAGTTTAGACTTGGAGGAGGATGACACTTCAGATACAAACAAGTTTCTTGGCCATTGGTTGAAGATATTTATTGACTAATCTGAACATTTTTCATCAGTTGTTTGCATTAATATCAGTCTGATCAAACTATATTACGTAGTTACCTCATCTGGGACCATAATTCTGTTGAATTATTGTAGGATCACTTTCACTGAATCTGAATCATAAGAAATTCAGTCCAGATGTCTGCTTACAATATCTGCTATTGTGACGTATTTGGGGGATTCATGATATTGTAGAACTTGTAGAGTCATAACATCAATTTGTTAGACAACCTTGAAAGCTAATTCACCATGATTTCCCTTGGGAATATGTATAATGGGTTTTAAGAAAATCGGTTTTCGATTTAGAAGTGAAATAAGGTCTGTGGTTAACATTACTTAAAAAGACTTTCGATTGCTCAGCATGCTTTTAAAACAAGAAGAGAAAAGCATTTTTACCATAACATTCTGTGGCAGGTGTAGCCTATAGCTACTGCCTTTCTGATGTTTCCATACTGTTGAAATTAAAACAGTCTATGTCACCAAATTGGGGGAAAAATTGAATGTTTTTGGAGCACGGGGTTCAAAGTTGATTACAAAGTCCTTAATTCTTCAAATAACAGGAATATTTGAAGAGTTCAGATGCAAAAGCCTCTAAATGCCATTTGAAATTTTCTTCTTTAATGATGATTTTTAACAAACTTGTATATTTAAGTTCAGTAATTTCACTTAAATGGAAATGATAATTATCTATTAATTGTTATTTAAGTGAAATTACTGAACTTAAATATACAAGTTTGATGAAAATCATCATTAAAGATGAAAATTTCAAATGGCATTTAGAGGCTTTTGCATCTGAACTCTTCATTTCCTTCTTGAAAACTGATTATGCCTCAACACACTCTTCAGTTGTTATGTGACAGCAGTTTAAGAAGGTCTGACTCTGAAGCTGTGCTTCAGAAAAAAGAAAGTCATTCATTTTGTATTATTTTGTTCTTTCCATTATGTTTGCCTTTTAATTATTTTTGTTCTATTAAAGCAGAATTGCTAAAAGCGAAGTCTGAGTTAGATTGTGGCAAACAGACTAATCAACTCAAATACTCATTTCACATTTGCTGCTGAAACTGTTTTAACATATATCACAAAAAAAGAATTATGTTTTGTATTTGAATTGTCCCTCATCTTGTTCATGCCATATTGCACCCTAAATTTAGGAAAATTTTTAGTGACTTTTATCAGTGTGCTACCAAAATGTTCTGTTGTTCTGTTGTGGCTTCAAATATTTTTATTTCGTACAATCTTTTATACACTCTTGATGCAAAATCTGGTGTAACCTGTCTTTAGGTTGCAAGTTTTTAAAGGTTCCGTATTATGCTCATTTATCGACCTTATTCCTACGCCCCATGATGCTTTGCACAAATTATGGGTGTAACTTCCGTTAATCTGTAAACAATCAGTGAAAGTCTCGATCGCCAGTGTTGGGGAAGCTACTCTGAAACCGTAGTTTGACAAGCTACAAGCTACTCGTACATTAAAGTAGTTAAACTACAGTCAAGTTACCCTTTTGGAAAAGTAGCTAGCTACACTACAAGTTACTATCAAAAAGTAGCTATAGCTACGTTGAAACTACTTTTGCTTTTTGAACAACATATTATAAATATTATATTACATTATTATAACATGCTATAAATTATATATTATAAATAACTGAATAAGTGTCTGATGAATGTTTTAATTAAAATATTTAGTGTTTAAAACAATGCAATACAATTATGATTTCATAGAGTATTGTTTTATTACACACAACACTCAAATATCGCAGACTGTTTGTCAAAAGTGCAAAATTGCAACAAATAGCCTACAACATTGCAAGAACAAAATATACATTCAACATTAATTGCATTTAGAACATTTTCTCAAAAATACCGATTGAACTTGGACAAATAAGGCCATGGGTAATTAACTTTAGTTGTTTCTCCATCATCCAAATCTGCCGTCACCTTTGGCTCCATCATAATCATAATATGGGTGTGTCACTGTCAACCCACTTCTTTACGTCACTGAACCGTTAGCCGCAAGACGCGTGATTAAACAACAGGTGGCGGTAATGGCAAAAAAATTAGTTTGTAATCTAACGAGAAGAAGAATATCCTTGCATCGCGTCGATTCGCGCAGGCTCGACAAACGCAATGTAGCTTTTGCTCGCGCTACACCGCTACTTGCTGCAAAAAGTAGTTAGCTACTGGAAAAGCTACACTGTTTAAAAAGCAACTGAGCTACAGCCAAGCTACTGAAAAATGTAGTTAAGTTAGTAGCGTCGCTACTTGTAGTTAACTACTCCCCAACACTGTCGATCGCTATAACAATACGCTAAAAAGGTGTCACAGTGAGATGACATTAATCACCTCACCATTCAACTATTGAAAATTAAAATAACATTTTAAAGTTTAAAAGAATCAACAGGCAATTTAAACAGACCAAAAATAGCCCCATAAGCATGAGTCTTTGGTTAAATATCACTGTAATAGGCAAATACATGTCTGTATTGTAACACAAGCCTTAATCAAAAAAGTTAATTAACTTCAGCATTACGTGACAATATATCAAAGTGATTTCCGTAATTTTGAGAGATTATAAATTGCATTTACCTGTGAAAACAAACCTGGAAAGAGACGTGAGTATTTGAGGAGAATAACAAGAGATTCGTTGTGCATTCCTGTGAATTATTAATGGAATAGCGTAAATTAAATTTGGGAGAACAGACCACAAATGTGCCGTATATGTTGTCCTTTTTCATACTTTTACAGCAGATTGCAAAGGAAAAAACAAAACAAAACAAAAATCATCATGGGGAAAAGAAAGCAGTGACTGAAAAGAGCTCTTGCCATAGATATTCTTGTTATAACATGTCACGTTAAAGCAGTGGCGTAGCCACAAGGGGGCCTGGGTGGGCCTAGGCGCCCTCATTTACATGTCCGGTCCCCTCAGATTTCTGATTGCTTAAAAAAAAAAAAAAAAGTTGTTTTATTAGGATTGATAGATTGACCAATCAAAATGCTGCGCGGTAAAATGCAGCTTATTTTCAAACTTGATTTGTTTATATAACGTGTTGCGCGTAACGTACGCTGTCATTTTCATCTTTGCGTGAGAGTTAATATGCCGTGACAATGGCAGGCGCTCAAACTCAAAGTACAATATTACACTTTTTTAAAAAAGCACGGAAAAATCAACTTGATATACAGTATATATAAATAATGTTGCCCCCTCATTTAAAGACGGGACCCCCCAAAAATAAAATTCTGGCTACGCCCCTGCGTTAAAGTACCAAGTATAACGTTATTCTCATGATGCTTGAAAAGAAATCACGACGGAATTGACTGCTCATCCAGTCAAACTGACGGATCAGCTTTATTTGTAGGGCAACCTTATGATTTGAAATGATTCGTTTTAGTCTTTTTGAATGGAAGTTCCCCAAACCAGAAGTGCCATGCATAATTCAAAACGCAGTAAGATTGTCAGAAATAAGGTGGATGGGTTAAATTTTTTTAGTGGTCTACTAGAATAGTTTTATACGATTTAATCTTCAAAAAAATTTTTTTTTTCTTTTTTTTCAGCACCTGTTTTCACCCTCTGTCTGAACGCTCTGTTTTAGTTTTGGTTTCTTAAAAACATGTCCTCTGATCTTGTTCTTATTAGTAAGCCGGCCCCAGTCTGTTGTGATTGGTGTCGGAAAAGCTTCTCAGAGAATAACAACTTTTTAAAAAGAATATGGCAATATAATAAAATGGATGAAAAAAATGATTTGGTTGTGTAAATTATGAAAATATTATTCATGTATTTGACATCACCATCAAAACATCACAGTGACGCCACATACTTCTACAGATTCCACATACATCTACTTTAGGGTTAAGTTTTAAAAAATGTCATAATTTACAGTACTTGTCCTCATGTTGTTTTCCATAATTATTTCGATTAAATGCATGTACATGTGAACACATTTATTGTTATCTGAAAAAGTGGCCCATATATAATATGCTATTAATATGCCAAGGATCAATTGAGAGGAAATGCCCACATTAAAATTTCAAATTAGTTTTATGATAGACCCCACAGACCCTGCCGAAAACACCTCGGTTTAATGATGTGAGAATATCATGGTGAAATATTTGAATTGTTGATGTGAGGTGTGGAATATATAATAAGCCACTATTCATCAGGACGCTCTCTGTAATAATTCTGGGAGTACTGCTCATCGTTGGGTTTATTACTGATTAATTTCACCATCTGTCTTTCTCTGGAACATCCACAGAGAAAGAAAAAAAATCCACAGTGTGTTTCATTATTCAGACAGGTGATTTGAGCCAGCATAGTGACATTTCTGTCTAACAGGATGAGCCACGGCCAGGTAGCATAGAGAACATGTTGACATACATATGATAGCAGCATTGCCTGTCTAGCATGTCTCTGATTATTGGACACCTCACTTCTACCAATGTGAAGCTGATGTCAGTGTTCATGCATCCAGCCACCTGAGTCAAATGACCTCTCTCTGGCATGGAGGGCATCAACAGAGATGATGGGACTGTGTGAAAGCCGCTTGTGCTAGTCATTTTTCTCTGCTATGTCACCCTGCCGCACTTTCACCATCTTTTTAATAAGCAAACCAATTGTTGCAATACGGCCTATCTCATGGAGGAGCAACAGAAACATAAAAGGAGCAACGACAGTAAAGGACAGAAGAGGACCAGGCAGTCGTCCAAGGGGAGGTTCCGCTTTTACTTTCATTTTGTGTTTGTTTTGGATTACAGTATTTGAAAGTTCACCAGTTCCTGCCTCCTCCTTCCCTTATCAACAAACTGTGTTAAATTGGTGCCGAATGCCAGGAGGAAGGAGGAGCAAGTTGTCATATAGCCCTCGCTGCTATGGGAAATCCGCTGTGCCATCGAGCATGGTTAAGCAGAGTCGGCCGCCATGGACGTTCGAGGTGATGGGCTGGAGTGAGTTGCCGGGGGGACGGACACACTTGCTGCCAGCCTCCTGTGTTCTGGAGGGGCAGCTGGCTTCCGTGAGGGAGCAAAGGAGTCGTGTCTGTTTGCCGTAGGCCGGAGCCTGCCGCCGTCCATTATGATGGGGAGGAGCAGGGAACAGGAGACTAGCTGCCATTCACCATGATGGGGTGGAGCAGGGAACTGGGACTCGTTTCCGGCTGCCCAAACCAGGAGGAGCCGTCACTGTCCATCAGGCGGCAGAGAAGAGTGCTGTCGAACGAGTCAGTGTGCTGTTCTCTTCTTTTCCTCTCCCCTGTTGTGTTACATGCCTCGTCAGTCCTTACCTTCAGGTGCCGCAACGGCCGTGACTGGGGGTTAGTAGAGCGTAGTCTTGTGGGTACCCCTCAGCCTGCAAGGCATTGGGGGTATGTGGCAAGCAGGGTGGGGCCAAGAGCCATGAGAAAACGGCACTCGGCTGGTGGCGGTTGATAATGATTGATAATGCCGCAACGGCCTCTTACCTTACAGAGGAGTTACGGAAGCATAAAAGTCATCAGTGAGGGGCTGCCACTTTTACTTTCGTTTTGTGTTTTGGGTTTAAGTGTTTGAATGCTCACCAGTTTCCCCCTCCTTCTTCCCTTATCAACAAACTGTGTTAAAATGTTCAAGGACTATTTACCACTTGGTTTTGCAAGCTTGCCCAGCTGTGTCATTTTAAAGATGAGACACAAAAATCATTATACTGGGCAGGATCTATCATGAAACGCTATCATAGGAACTATCATAACGCACTTTCTACATGAGTAGAACAATGTGTAGAGAAGACATTCTGCATTGACTGGAGTTTACAAAGTCTATGATGATTTCATCCATTACGGGCACCTTTGATCCAGTAACCACGTCCACCACGGATAAAGAGCCGAGATCACAGACTGAAATACCCAGCAAATGCCTGCCATGGACTTTCAGCCTTGTCGGTCCCGGAGAAATAGCCTGATTTTCAGTCTAACCAGGTGTGTGAGCAGGTTTATACATCTGTGCCTGTGGGAGTTGCTGATAGACTGGGATTCGGCAGAGCCACTTGCCACCCTTGTCCACACCCATGAACCTCTTCTGAACCTATGGTTGTTCATCTCCAGTCTTCTCACCACTAAGTCTTCTCCATCACCGCTGGTCCTTCCCAGCAACAAGTCCCCGTCATTTTTGATTGTCTCACCCAGCGCTCCCTTCTCCAACTAAGTTGTCCCACCCAGTGCTCCCTTCTCCAACTAAGTTGTCCCACCCAGCCCTCCCTTCTTCCAACTAAGCTATCCCACCCAGCCCTCCCTCCTCCAACTAAGCTGTCCCACCCAGCCATCCCTCCTCCAACTAAGCTGTCCAGTTTTTCTGTGTCAGCTAGTCTGGTCAAGTATTGCTCATTGACTCCTCTGCAGATTCAGCCAAGTGATCTTACAATGTCTTGAACCTACCAGTTTTTAGCTCTGTGGTGGTTATGGTTCCACCTTGAGCTTCCGAGCCCATAGCTCCACCCTTGGCCCATCAACCAGTCGGCTCCACCAACCAGTCGGCTCCACCATGGCTCCTTGCTCCCTCGGCTCAACTGGATTCATCGTTCTTCCGGCTCTATAGGGTCCCCTTATTCCTGAGGCTTAATTTTTGTCAGTTGTTGCTCTACCTCTGCCATAGACTTTTGGATCTTCGACTGCACCTTGTTCCTCTCCCCTTCTGGCACTATTGGTCTTCTTTTCCACCACCTCCGCCCAGTCCTCTCTGTGGCTCTGCCTTGGTCTCCTGGTCCTTCTGTCTCACCTGGTCTCTTTGTCCTTCCTTATCACCTGGTCTCTTGGTCCATCTTCACCCTGGTTGGTTAGGCTCAGTACTCTACAATGGCTCCTCCTTCCACCAGTTCTGCCATAGGTCACCATAATCCTAGCTGGCCTCTGGTGGTCTCTAGTTCTGTCTGCTCCATTCTACTAGTCTGCTGTTCCACTCTAGGGTTCTATTCTGCTGCTAGTCCTGTCACCCCCTCCTATAAAACTTTCAAATATACTTCAAATGTTGGTTCAGTTTTGATGTCAGGAGACACCTTCCATGGCTACTGTCATGTTTTGTCTGTTTTTCAGTTTCATGTTGAATGACTTTTAGTTTGTTTCTTATTTTCCTAGTTTCCACTTATTCTTAGTTGTCATGGTAATTCATTGTTTGATTTCTTACACCTATCCCTCATTAGTTTGTGCGTGTGTATATATAATGCTCTGTTTTAGTTCCCCATTGTCTGTTGTTCAGTGCTGGAATGTAACGAAGTACAAATACTTCGTTACTTTACTTAAGTACATTTTTCACGTATCTTTACTTTACTTAAGTAGAATAAATAGTGCATACTTTTTACTTTTACTTCGTTACATTTTGCAGCAATTATAATACTTTCTACTCCACTACATTTCTACAACTTCTGTTACATTTTCATTACATTTTCTGGTCAGTTTTCCCCTGCCAAACCGTAATCTGACCGTCCGTTTGTTGCACGTTTGTCTCACCAGTGACGTTTGGTTGCCATAGATACATCAACTAAATGCGTCTTGCACGCAGTGTGTTTATCGTGCAATTTATATGCGAAAATTTGTTTTTACATGCTTAGGAAACGCACCGTGTGTAATATACGTTTGGTTAGGATTATGGCAAGCAAAGAGGTTCAGAATTACACCATAAATGAATCGCGTTTACGGCCAAACATAGTTATTAACATATAGTAAGGATATGGCTTATATTGCCTAATTGCAAGCTTGTTTCAGAAATGGTGACAACAATTTTTTTCCATCATTATTGAACAACATTATAGGAGTATTAGGTTCAATGAGTTAGAATTAAATGTTTTATTAATCATTAGAAAATAGTCATTAAGAGAATCAATTATTATGCAAGTACTTTTACTTTTAATACTTAAAGTACATTTAAAATCAGGTACTTTTTACTTTTTACTTAAGTATGGTTGTCATTGTGTTACTTCTACTTTTACTAAAGTAAATATTTATCTGGTTATTTGTACTTTTACTTAAGTACTGAGATTCAGTACTTCCTCCACCACTGCTGTTGTTGTTTTTGATCTTACACATTGTATATATGCAATATTTACAGTTGTGTTCAAAATAATTGCAGTCCAACATCACTAAACAGATCAATCACTTTGGTTTTTGGTAGAAAATATATTTCTATATTGCTAATGTGTGTAGTAGAGTAATAGAAAAACAACAGACCCAATAGTCGTGACATTTATGTTGCTAATTCTGTATAATTGAATCATTAATTGAAAGGGTTGTGTTCAAAATTATAGCAGTGTGGAATTCAATTAGTGAGGTTTTGTCAAATTGTTACCCCTAGAGTCTCTGTGGAGTATTGTCATAAATAGCAAATAGCTCTAAACTCAACGCCTGATTCCCCCCCCCTCCCCTCCCCTCCCCTGTATTCAGGTACCTGTTCAGTAGGATGGAAGCCTATAACGAGTGGAAATAAGGTGTGTCCCCTTTAAGAGCTACGCCCTGTTGAACTGTCGGCTGTCTGTATTGTATGTGCCTCGAACACCACATGAATACGGTGCCGGGTTATTTCTGTTTGATGCTCATTTTATCCGATTTTAGCAGATCAGATCTTTCTTGGCGTCAAGGAATTTGTTACATCGCGAGACCTGATATCATGCAAGACTTCTTGATGCTGCGGCCAGCAGCCCGCCGGCTCAAAGTTGCAAGTGCATTTTTTTCACAGGCAACAAGGGATGGCTAGACGCCCAACATTCAACCCGAAAATAGTCATATAACCATTGCAATAACTATATATCTAATAACTAATGCATTGTGTTGCTTTAATCATTCTGTAAAAAAAAAATAGTGTCAATAAGTGGTCTTTATTTAAGGACGAAGGCAGTACTGGACTGTACATGGTGGTTATAGTGCATTTCTCTCTGAAGATCTGAATAAAATGGGTTGTTCCAAACATTGTTCAGAAGAAGAGTGTACTTTGATTAAAAAGTTGATTGGAGAGGGGAAAACTTATAAAGAAGTGCAGAGAATGATAGGCTGCTCAGCTAAATTGGTATCAAATGGCAACCAAAATCAGAAAGACGTGGAAGAAAACGAAAAACTACCGTTCGAATGGATCGACGAATAGCCAAAATGGCAAAGACTCAGCCAATGATCAGCTCTAGGGTGATCAAAGAAGATCTAAAGTTACCCTTGAGTACAGCAACAATTAGAAGAAGCCTTTGTGAAGCCAAGCTATCAGCAAGAAGCCCCCACAAAGTCCCATTGTTGAAAAAATGACATGTGCTAAAGAGGATACAATTTGCCAAAGAACACATTGACTGGACTAAAGAGAAATGGCACAATATTTTGTGGACTGATGAAAGCAAGATTGTTCTTTTTGGGTCTATGGGCCGCAGACAGTTTGTCAGACGACCCCCAAACACTGAATTCAAGCCACAGTACGCTGTGAAGACGGTGAAGCATTGTGGCACAATCATCATGATATGGGCATGTTTCTCATTCCATGGTTTTGGGCCTATTTATCCTATGCCACGGATCATGGATAAGTTTGAGTACATCAAAATACTTAAAGAGGTCATGTTGCCTTATGCTAAAGAGGAAATGCCCTTGAAATGGGTGTTTCAACAAGACAACGACCCAAAATGTCAGTAAATGTTTGACTTTGTAAAGAAAAATGCAGACACTGCTATTTTTGAACAGCACAATTTACCATTTTCTCCACTTTCTATAAAGTAAAAAATGTGCAGTGTTCCCAATGTGTATTGAAATAAAAGTTATTATTAGGATTTTGAGCTTTACTCACTTTTTGGCAGGCAATCCATGGACTACCATTGTCTTATTCGGCATGCAATTATACCAAAACAATTTACAGTTGTTTCATAAAAAAGCAGGCTATTCTTTGCATCTCTTGTTTGCCTTAAAGGTGTCATCTGGCACATAAAATCAAATCATATTCCATATTCCATAACAGATGGAGGCAGTATACCTCCAGAAAGTGAGTTGTGCTGCGGCCGTGCGCACTCTCACGCCTCCAAACAACACAAGCGAGCGCTGTTTTGCTCTCTTTCTCGCGCATATTATTCAAATCATTTGACACGATAGTAAAAGGTTGGAAGACCGCAGTTTCACGTGGAGCATTTGGAGATTTTTAGAGATCAGAGACTCAATGAACCACACGTATTTCCACACGACTGACATCAGGTTCAAGTACACACACAAGCCGCACGAGTTACTCATCTATTGCAGTTTGGCTGGTGGTTATGTTGCCCGCCCGCATACCGCCTCCTATGGCCGAAACTGATATTACGACACCTGCCGGGCCGGGGCTAGTAATTTAGCATGCTAATTTAGGTTTATATCTCGGCAGCACTATAACATGTCAGTTTTTTAATGACATCATTGCACTTATTTCCTCTCATTCTTTTGATGCGTGTAGCTCCTTTTTTTTTGATATTTTTACCTCAATTATTACATATGACACCTTTAAGGAAGGTGAATCACAGTTCAAACCATCATGGCATTTTGACATGATTTCTTGCTCTCTCTGTCTCATTAAGACCCGCAGTGCCGCCTTGGTAAAAGCCCCTACAGTTGTTTAAGCATTAATCTGATGAGCCTCCAGTCTGTAAGTGTTGCATAATTGGTGAGAAACACTCTTTGTGGAGTGAGAGGTTTGAAGGTGTACACTTGTGAGGTTGTTTTCTGTTATTTTCTTTTTGACTTCTGCTTGTTAGACTACATGATATGATTTTGAGATCTAAAGCCAGGTGCAAACTGTACAATTTATAATAGTCTTTTATGACTCTAGCATCTCAGTTGTCATTATTGTCAGACTGTAGGTAGTCAATACGGACGCAGTTTTACATCATCAATCCGTGACACATTTGGTGAAGGTGAGCTGCATTTACATGCAGGATAGAAATGGTGGCTGGCAAGCCCTCAAACATCATTTTACTGACGACTGCTTCTCAAATCTTGGAGTTTGCTCTTGAAAGATGGGTCAGTACCCAGATTATTTGCAAGAGCTTGTTCCTCACAATCACAACCTATACGTATGAATAATTATTGATGTATATATTTTCTACTGGGTGTTCAAAATAGGTAGTTTTGGGTTTTATATTGTGTAGGTCTCCAGCTAACTACTGTACTGAAATAGTTTTGCAAATCAACTTTGAGCCACTATTACCTACAACTGTGTCTATTAATACAGATTGTTTGTCGTTCTTGTGTAAAGATAAAGAATGTATCATTTGTGTTACAAATGTTTGTTACATCAGTCATTCACGTTAGTTCTGGGTTAACCAATGCACTGTTATTGATACAGTTCCCGCATGTGGACTGCAATAAATTAGAAATATAAACATTGGATTGTTGATACACGTATTAATGCTGATGGTAAGGAATTACATTTGCAACATCTTATAATGTACCCCAAAATGGGTAGTGTATCATTGAGAAACATCCTGTTCAAGTCGCCCTTATTACATAATAACTATTCTGGTTGATCGGCTATTCTGTCGGACAACCTCTTCAAGACGTTACACACCATGTGATTAGTAAGTCAAAGTCCAAATCAAAGTCTTTGCTGTCCCAACTTAATTGATAAGTGTTGTAGAACATTAAATAGAAACTCTATATAATAAATCTATTCCTCATTTAGTGAGGCCAAACAATAAATCTACTGTAGGATCTAGGAAATATCTAATTGTAATTAAACCAGAAATCTCAATATCAGTGAACAAAAACAATTTCTAAAGCTAGGTCTTATTAGATCGATCACAGCTAAGGCGGTTATTGTAAATTAAATTGTCACAGATAATAGTTTTGATGTACTTAGCCTTACTTAAACCTGGCTTAAACCAAATGATTATTTCAGTATAAATGAGTCTACCCCACCAGGATACTGTATAAGCATGAGCTCCGTCTAATCGGTTGTGGCTGTGTTGCAACAATCTATAAAGATATTCTAAATATTTACTCAGAAAACAGGACACAGGTTTAATTCGTTTAAGGTACTTCTGCTAAATCTTATGCTCTTAGATGTAAGAAAGAAATCCATATTATCTCTAGCCTTGGCTACTGTTTATAGACCTCCAGGGCCCTATGCTGAATTCCTAAAAGAGTTTGCAGACTTTCTCTCAGATCTATTGGTCAATGTCGATAAAGCAATAATTGGTTGAGATTTTCACATACATGTAGATAACACAAATGATAGCCTATGGGTTAGGGGCTGCGTTTACAGATTTATTAAACTCCTTTGAGGTCAAGTAAAATGTCAATGGTCCCACTCATCGTCTAAATCACTAGATTTAATTATATCATATGGAACCAATCCAACCGAAATAGATATTATAATGCAAAGTGAGGATTTCACTTATCATTACATGGTAACTTGCACACGACATACTGCTGAAATTTGTCATGTTGCACCATGTTATCCACCAGGCAGAACAATCCTTCCAACCACTATATGAAGAGTTCAGATGCAAAAGCCTCTAAGTGCCATTTTAAATTTTCTTCTAAAATGATCATTTTTATCAAAGTTGTATATTTAAGTTCAGTAATTTCACTTAAATGGCAATGAATATTACCTATTAATTGTCATTTAAGTGAAATTACTGAACTTAAATATACAAGCTTGATAAAAATGATCAATATAGAAGAAAATTTCAAATGGCATTTAGAGGCTTTTGCATCTGAACTCTTCATATATAGATTTTCAAATAGCTTACCTGATCTATCTCAGCTGCTCAGTGAACCCAAACAAACAGATGAATTAGAGGAAATGACTAGCAAAAAAGGGGGGGGAAAGGGGTTCATTGGGGTATATATGAATCATAGGGTTCTTTACTGAAACTCCAAATGACATTTTATGCTAAAAAAGGTTCCATAATGACAAGAAAGAACCTTTTTGGCACAAAGGTTCTTTATAGGCTATTATTCATTCATATATTTCATTCTTCTGCAACATTTTGGAGTTGTAATTAAATTATTGTTTATTAAACTGTTATAGTAACTTAATATCACATTTTAATCATGCTGATTTTTGGAGGACAAAAGCTGAAATGGCACTCTTCGTGTGATATTGATTAACTACATAAAATGATATAAATATATACCTTTTCTAACCCCCATATCTTAAATTTTGTGATCATTAACATGCATTCATAAATACTATTTAGGGTTTTGCTGTTTGTCAATAATATGAAATATTTTATCCGGAAAGGACAAAACATAGCACTGATAGAACCTTTTAAGGTTCTATTTAGAACCTTTTCTTCTAAGAGTGTACATTAGAAATTGTTCTATTAATTACATTAAAAAGGTTATAGAGAAAACTAAAGCAACCATTCTACATACGTTATCATCACAGGTTTTTATTTAACAGTGGCTAGACTTACAAATAAACAGATCTCACCTGAGCAAAATATTCTGTTACAGTGTAGTAGAAATGATTTTATGAACTTCTTCACTGAGAAAATAGAAAGCATCAGAAACATAATTTTAAATGTACAATATTTTATGGTGTCTTATGATTCAGCCTCAATTATCACCCCTCAAGAACAACTACATCGCTTTACAACTATAGGACAGGAAGAGCTAAATAAACTTATCATTGCATAAAAACCAACATGTTTATTAGATCCAATACGCACTAAACTACTGAAAGCAGTGTTACCTGTAGTGGAAGAGCCTCTTCTCAATATTATTAACGTGTCTTTATTTTTAGGTCATGTTCCAAGAATAGATGTTCAAGATGGCAGTAATAAAACCTCTCATTAAGAAATCACAATTAGATCCAAATAACTTAGCAAATTAAAGAAACATTTCAAATCTTCCATGTATGTCTAAAATATTAGGAAAAGTTGTGTCTGCTCAAATGTGCTCTTTCTTGCAAGAAAATGAGATCTGTGAAAAATTTGAGTCAGGATTCTGATCACATCATAGCACAGAAATTGTGCTAGTTAAAACTAGAAATGATTTACTTTTAGCTTTTGACCAAGTCTGTATCTCTATACTAGTTCTACTCGATCTTAGCACTGCGATTGACACTATAGATCATAAAATACTCTTGGATTGACTACAAAACTACACTGTTGTTCAGGGACAGACATTAAGCTGTTCTCAGACTGTTACCATTTTGTCTGTTTATTCGGGGATAACGTCAGTAGACTATGGAGTGCCACAAGGATCGGTGTTAAGCCCTCTGCTATTCTCAATATGCTGGCACTTGGTAATACTATAAGAAAACGTCTCGTTTACGGATGTAACCCTTGTTCCCTGAGTAGGGAACGGAGACGTTCCATCAGATGATGATGAATGGGGTTTTGCCTAGAAAGCCGATCAACTTCGATCAATATAAAACAAATGAATGGCAAAGAAATGCCATGGGTCTGCCGAATTTTTGCCGAATGAGCGTATCTCGCCTTATCTCATGAGTATAAAAGGAGGAATACACATATGACCCAGAGGGATGTATATCGGGAATCTCTGGGGTGTCCAACCCCACCATGCATGCACACGGGAGGCACCTAGCCGACACGCAGGCAATAGACACTGGCGCCGACATCAGGGGAGCTGGAGGAACTCAGGGCTTTCGGGAAAGCTCACCTGAAGAAAATATAGCACATATCCAGTCCGTAGAGTGGAATGGCGAGCAAGCAAAGACACCTGAGCGGGTCCGCTACTAGCTGGTTGAAGCGAGTACGTGAGAGGACACTGGCTCCACTCGGAGATTATAGAACCTGGCGAATGTGTTGGGTGTCGCTCGGCCTGCAGCTCTGCAGATGTCTGTTAGCGAGGTGCCATGCACTTGAGCCCAAGAGGATGCCACACTTCAGGTGGAGTGGGCAGTCACACCAAGGGGGCACAACCGACCTTGCTGCTGGATACCAAAGCAACGCCGTCCACTATCCAGTGGGACAGCCTTTGCTTTGAGAGAGCTTTCCCCTTCAACTTCCCACCATAACAGACAAAGAGCTGGTCTGAGGTCTTTGAAACACTGCGTTCTGTCTACATAGGTGTGGAGAGCACATACTGGACAGAGCAGTGCCAAGGCTGGATCTGACTACTCTGGGGGCAGTGCTTGCAGGTTCACCACCTGGTCCCAGAAGGGAGTTGTAGGAACCTTGGGCACATATCCAGGCCGAGGTCTCAGAATCACGTGAGAGTAGGCCTGCCCGAATTCCAGGCACGCTTCGTCAACGGAGCATGCATGCAGGTCCTCCACCCTCTTGATGGAGGCCAATGGGAGGGAGCACTCTGCAGGGCAGTTAGAACCACTGAGAGGTCCCAAGAGAGCACGAGAGGAGTGTGAGAGGATTCAGTCTCCTCGCTCCTCTCAGGAACCTGAGGATTAGGTTGTGGATCCCCACCGATTTACCTTTAATAAGATCATGTTGTGCGGCAATAGCGGCGACTTATGGTGCGTTCTATTATTCATCCGTCTCAGAGATCCGAATCGGACGACAGACATTGCCTAGCAACACGCCCCCTTTCCTCGGATTTCTCCTCTTAGACTTCGGACAACCGTGAGGACACCGAGCAAGAATTCTGTTTCGGAATTCAAAATGGCTGCGCCCTGTGACTTGTAGAAATGAATTGTTTTCTTTGTTATTGAACTGCTTTGGTATTTTAAATGGCGATTATAATCACTTGTATTACTGCATCCCCTGTAGGTATAGGAATCGGTTGTTGTGAGTGCAATTACTAACGTTTCTAGCATTGCTAACAGAAGATTAACATGAAAAACATTATATAAAGTGAACATAAGTGAATGTAAGTGAGTCGGTTCGTTGGCTAAAATAGAACGCACCAATAGACCTTGAGGGTGGAGGGAGACAACCGATCTTGAAGGAATGAAAGCATGACACTGATCAAACATCTCTGGGGGTCTTCTTGGTGAGAAGAGCACCATTTGACGAAGAGGTTCCCCTTCAACGTGTAGACGTGTCTCTTAGTCGACGATCTAGCGGAAGTGATGGTAGCTACCACCGCTGGATCGTCGGCTGCACAGTTCAGTGCTCTGAGAAAAGAAATGGCATGAAGCGAACTTCATATACTTCTGACTCCATTAGAGGAGGTGGTGGGCGAGTTGCGACATACGGCGGGAGCAGAGACCACCACAGGCAGTTGATGTACGCTACAGTCGCTGCATTTTCTGAACGAACTACTACATGCTGGCCCTTGGGCACATCTCAGAAGCAGTGTAGGCCGAGCTGTACAGCCAGCAACTCAAAGCAATAGACATGTCATAGGCTCAGGGGTCCTGTCCAGGAGTCCGCGAAGGCACATCCATTGCATCTGGCACTCCAGCCCGTAGTGGAGGCATCTGATGTTATGACAACACGGCGGGAAGCTCAATCCAGGGGCACTCTGGCCCATGGAAAACTGAGGTTTGACCACGGGGTGAAGGTCTGACGGCAAGTCGGAGTAACTGGTACTCAGAGAGTGCCGTGTTGCCATGCCCACCTCGGGACTCGGTCGTGAAGCCAAAGCTAATTCGGTCTCATATGAAGCAATCCGAGTGGCGTGGCCGCGGCTGCAGATGCCATATGCCCCAGGAGCCTCTGAAAAAGTTTCAGTGGAACCACACTCTTGCCCTCGAACTGTCTCTGGCAAGTCAGCTGTGACTGCTCTCGTAAGCTGCGCAGACATAGTACTACAGAATTTCTCAAGAAAATTCTGTAGTGCTACAGGATTTCCCTTTCATCCATTTCTCAAGAAATTCTGTGGACAAAAGTTTTGTCCATACACTACTAGAAGTAATGTTCTTCCAAAGATCTTATTTATTTTGTATCTTTTCATATTATTATTTTTTATTTGAATGCATGAAATGCTGAATTATAAACTGAGAATAATCTGAGTGATATTGTATTTTCATCATTTAGAAAATAAAAAGTGCCAATGTTGCAATATCAAAACTAACAGCAGGTTAAATTGTGGTTGTCAAAATGTTTTGTCACTCCTCAAGAATAAGTTCCACTACACTGCCACCAGATTTTTTTACTCACCAGATATAACATTTGTGCTTGATATTGAAACCAGGAAATAATTTTGTTGCACGTCACTCATTGCTGTTTGTTGGACCATTAACATAACTCTAAAAGATTTCCTCACAATATAATTTAATAAATGTATCAAAAACAGACTGTTCAAATGAAACTAGTGTAGTGTGCACACTGCTACTAATTCATATGTAGACATGTAAGGCTGTATATGTGTGCAAATGCTAAAAAAAATGACATATTCACTCATCTACTTGAGAAGAACTCAGTGGGTTCTCATTGGTGAATGCTGGATTGCAGGGATGTGAGTGAATGTGTCTCAGACGGAGAGACAGGGGTAGATGTTGATGAAGTCTGCAGTCATGCGGTGCGTGGTGGGCCGCGCATCGCTCTTACTCTTTCTTTCTACTCACACAGCTGTGACAAAAGCTGGATTGAAAAGAGCTTGACAATCTGCCTGAGATCTGACAGGGCTGTCACAGAATCACTCAACATCCCTTGCATAATTACAGCATTATCTCTGATCCTGGAGACAGTATGAAATGTGTCTGTGAGCAGGAATATCCTCTATTCCAAGTGTTGTTTCTTAGCCGTCACAAACTGAGAACTAGATGGAAAAACCTTCACAGTAGCTTTCTACGAGAAAATGGGCGGAAAGATCATGGGAAAAAATGATTAAAAACGCAGGGTTACCATGACGACAACTGGGCTCTAATAGGATTAACTTCCTGCAGTCGCGATGAAAGTATTATCTGTTCAAATGCTTATTTTGTTGGAGCCGCTGCTGTCTGAAGTTGTGCCATGTCAAGTAGGAGCGACTGAAAATGTTGCGCATCCATAAGCATGTTTGTTCAATTTGATATGGATTCCTTGTGTTGTGGTTTCATACTCTGTAAGTACATGAAACATCAGCTAAATACTTGCCTCTAGAAAGGATTTAGCATTGATTTGTAGTCATCTTGATTTTAAATTAAAGTGAGGATTTAACTACATCAAAGACATTTGAGGAGCCAAAAGTAGCAGTGCTATTAACTTAACATTTTTCAACACTATGACAGAAGTTATAATGAGCGTAAGAATTGCAGCATTGTGCAACATCTCTATTTTTTGTCACATTGCATTGCGAGCATGACTTTATAGCCTTGCAAACTGTTAACTCATGTTCAGTCGCTCCCTTAAAAGTAGTAAAATTTTAACAAAAAATTTACCCAAATTGTCTGTACAAACAGACAAATAACACACTAGAGTTACAATTACTGTATATTAGTATTATTTAAAAAAAAGTACTTTACATGTTCTTTACATGTCAAAGTCTATTTCTTTAAAACACAATATGAAATGTAAATGTTTTTTAAAAAAAATGAAGTGAATGAAGTTAAGTGCTCACGGAAAAGAGTTTTCGGCTGTCTTTTGACTATTGTTAGGGACCGCATTTTGGGTTAATGTGGGAGGTCATTCCACTAGCAAGGGACAGTGAACAAAATGTTCTGGAGATTGATTTTTGTGATGGTACCCCAGGCTGTCGCTCATTTACTGATGATAGGCTACTGGTAGGGATGTAGAATCGTAGGAGTGAGTGAAAGTAGAAGAGTGCTGAGCCCTAAGTTACAAAGTGAACTTTTTAAAAGTGTGTTAAGAAACCGACAAGTTCCGACTGTAACCACGGTTCCCTCTCAGTCGCTCACGTTCGACATAGTCGACTGAATATAATCAGTATTGCATCACATGCTCTGCCCTGCAGCGCGGGTATAAATACGGAAGTGGATGCACGCACCAGTTGTCTTTCACTTCGGAGCCGATTGTTGTTGATGTCTCTGAAGAGTGTTGAACCATACAATGAGCGAGTGTGTCGGTGTTCTTCTGGAAGACTCTCCCAGTGCTGCCAAACTGGGCCCAACTAAAGCAAACACGGATCTCCATAACGGTGACTTAAAAATGATGGTTTTCTCCTTCAATGATTTTGCTTGTTAACATCAGGTGTCTTCATTAATGCTCAATCAACTACCAAACCAAGACATTAACTTGTTTATGTAACAAGGCAGAATCTTGTTGAATTTAAGTGCTTTACTGACATTGAGTGGATAAGAATACATTTGATTAGACTAACACAATACAAACATTTTGATTCAATTAGTTGTGAAGAAGTTACATTGACATATTACAATCATGCTGAATCTACAAATGTATATTGTGTTCACATAAAATATTCAAAGTAGTTCAAGTTTACTTAATTTGATTAGATGCATAATGGGTGCTACGTTTAAATCACGTTCATTCAACAATTTATTTGATTAAATCAAAATGGATCAAGATGTTGAAATCAAAATGGATGATCGCTGCTCTTTTAATGCATTGTCAATTGCTATTTGCAAGGTATGAGCCAAACACCTCAGCGCAACACATCCTTGCATCAAGTTCAATTACCAAATTTGGACCTTTGCAATGGACCTCATCTATCTCATTCTCATCCATTCATGTGACCATGGGATCAGTTCTATTCACTTCTTTAGACAGACTGCCCTCTTGCATATCTGATAGTAAAGACACTGGCTTTATCATGTTAGCACCTTTATCTGACGTTACTGAACATATTTGCTATAATTCAACAAAATATTTGTGCAAGACATTCCTCATAACTGATGAAATGTATTCAGCCGTGTGTCGTTAAGTTAGCTCCCTTAAGGCCAAAGTGCTCAACATAATTTTTATCTATTTCAGTGTATTGTACTTTTATGCCAAGAACAGATCGGTCTGTGCATGTGGCTGCATCAATTTTAAGCATTAGTTGTTATTCCATTTAACTTATTTTTTGAGCTTTTTCCTTTCCACCTTAGCAACACTTGACAACATATCAAGGATATTTAAGGAGTTGATCTCTTGTAATGGCTTTATAATTTTTCTGAAGCCAGTGTCTTCCATTAAGCTAAATGGTCTCCCATTGACAGTACTAGCTCTATGCACACATCTTTTGCATGCAATTTAATCAATGTCTTAAGGATTACTAAGGCTGCAGGCAGGTGATTTTTTTTTAAGGGTTGGAGTACAGTGAATCTCGAGGACCGACCGTGCCTACCCCTGTTTTAGATCATCAGGAATATGTAGACCTGTTGTCTTTAGCTTTTTCCCTGTGACCACACCCAGAGTCGTTTGTCCATCTGCTGTAGATGCTGGTCTTTTATTGCCGTTGAATCAGTATACTCTGCTGGGTGTTTACACTGAATGTGCCTCTGCACAACATGACATCATGACTTTTGCGTAAACATACACGCCAATTTCGACTCAAGTGGCGTGTTATCCCTACGCATTTTGAGCTATCCACGTGTATCCGCGTACATGCGTGTATGTCTACGCCATTTACGTCCGAGCGATTCCACGTCTGTACACGTCATCAAATGTCCGAGCGAAACAAAGCAAAATGTAGATCTACATCTGGGGAGCGATATTTTTTTTTCCCCTAGGATGGTAGGGGAACACTCATAAATGCCATTAACCCCAGTGACGGGTAGGTTTAGGGATGGGGTTGAGGTATGTCATATATTTATATATACAGTAATAACGTTAAGTCAACGGCGGTCAAAAACACAATGAAAAGCGGTTATGCATATTGATAGCCAGTGTTGGGAGTAACGGCAGCAAAAAAATCTGATTTAATTTTTTTTTTTTTGCATATCCAAATCAAATCACAAAATAAAACCGCATGAAATTTGAATACAATTTCCAGTTTTTGAATGTGACGGTGACATTACACACAGTAGCCTAGCTGTGTCCTGAATTCACTTATTTACAGCTCTTATTTACGAGTCAGCTTTCAGACACATGATACATGAATGTACACGCAACTCCACCTCACAAGTTTAACAATAGCACGCCAAAAATGGAAATACGAATTGGCGTGTCATACACACGCTATTTCATGAGATCAGTCTGCTCTTCAGGTTACCGTGATT
>NW_024121133.1:6810027-6861123 GCF_016745375.1 Pimephales promelas
TTTTTAAAGGGCTGCAAAATGTGTGCCAACCGGGAATGAACAATCCACAAACTAGCCTATTTAGTATATGAATTACTGAGTTGCGGCCGTCCCGCAACGTCGGCGTGCCCAGCTCTCACGAGTCATGACTGATTTAGCTTCTGCTGCGCCGCGAGGACGAGCCACTGCTCTCACGAGTCATGAATGATTTAGCTTCCGCCGCCCCGCAGCGCCGCGAGGGCGAGACCGAGCCGCTGCTCTCGCGAGTCATGAATAGGAAGTTAATTTTACTGATTTTCTGAGTCATTCGAGTCATTTCGTTTATTTAAGTGGCTTAATGTTATAATTTTAACAGCCAAATTCCCTGATCACTTCCACCTACGCAATGTTGATCATACTCTGAATTAAGAAATCATAATGCAGTAAAAAATGATTTACAGGGACCATAAATAATCACTTTACCTTCCGAGTCTTACGTTCATTTGTCACGTGACATACACAATGAACAGATCGTTCATGAATCACATATCTGGGACTAATGCAGCAGGATGTCGAAACGAAATATGGTGGATTATTATTATGATAATAATAATATGATAATAAGAGCGCAGCAGGAGCGTTCACAGCTGAGGAGACCGACTTTCTTGTCATGGCCGTAAAAGACGGAGAACTGACGTTGAATGGGGATAAGTTATGTCCTTATAGTTATACATATAGTTATGGCCAAACAGGTCTGATCCGTCATTACTACAATTAGCCTGAAAAAAATTGGGTAGCCTAAATGCCCAAGCTTGAAGTGTTAATATTTTTCCTTGTTATAATGGTTTGCAAAAATAAAAACGGCTGCATCTGTGTTGATGAGAGAATCAAAAGTGTATGCACGTTGTGCAAGCTACATAATGGCCAAGCATACTGGTTTTTGCTGGTATACGTTGCAAATAGAGGGGCAGCAAAATTGTTTTTTACCTAGAGCGGCAGAAGTGCACGCACCGCTCCTAACTGTAAACACTGATGATGCGAGCGAAATACCGGAGTGAACATGGCTGTAAACGACCTTTGCTTCAGTTTGAAAAACCCCGAAATGTTCCCCATAACAGAGCGAATTGCATCCCGTGTCTTGTTTCCTGCGGTTGTTTCGGTTTTCGATTTTTCTAACCTACAATGTAAAACTCGGCGCTTAGCGTCTACGTCACGGCTCTCAGCCCGCCCTCTGTTCTTTGATTGGCCGGCTGTTTTCAGGCCGGTGGAAAACTCAAAGATAGGCCGCTATCTCAGACTCACTACAGGAGTGAAATGAAATTAGCAGAAGTAGGAAGTCTGACGTAGTCAGGCTAGCAGATTGTGTCAGAATACAAAATATCTGGGAGTTGATAATTGATTCTAAGTTGTCATTTAAATCACATGTAAAAAGGGTCTGTATTCAAATTAAATTTAGCCTTAGAAACTTCAGACACATCCGCCATCAAATGTCCACACAGGCAGCAAAAATGTAATGCACTCCATGATCTTCTCACATATCACTTACTGTTTACCCATTTGCTCACAAGCTAATGTTACATCTTTGAAACCTCTGCAATCACTTTTCAAAAGAACTGTTAAAATTCTAGATGAAAAAATATCTATTTCTCACCATTGTCCAATATTACAAAAATATAAATTACTATCTCGATTTACAAAATTGCAAAAACATGGTCAAATATTCAAATCTATGTCTTCTCTATAAAATTATACATGGTTTATCATCCCCTACTCTCCACCAGTTTATCAAAACCTGAACAGCTGAACATAGCAGAACACCCTGGTTGAGTATGCAACCCACTGTTCCCTGAAGGAGGATCCCCGGAAGAAACCGCTGGTCCACCCATTAGGGTTGGGTATCGAGAATCGAGTATCGATTGGAACCGAGACTAACTTTTCGTTTTTCCCGGAATCGTTCAAAAGTAAAAATTTCGATTCCTAGTTTCGATATTCACAGTCCGCTGAGCGGAAGAAAAAACCACTGAACAACCCCAACGAAGAAGCGTCTACCGTAAGTGTTGGCATAACCATGCGAGTCGAACATGAGTACCTTACGTCGACGATGCAAAGTGTGGCTTCACTTTTCTAAAAATAACGAAATCTCGACAAAATGCAAAATTTGTGACAAAAGGAGTATTTTTACAGAAGGAGTATTTCCTTTAGAAAGGATTATTTCCTTCAGAAAGGCCGTTGGTTAGCAAGGTTAGCTAAACTTTTTTGACCCTGCCTCTTAAAAGAATCGGATTCGAGAATCGTTAGGAACCGGAATCGGAATCAGAATCGTTCAAATTCAAACGATACCCAACCCTACCCATTACAGATGGAACAGCTAACAGCTCGGGCCGCTCCCAAAGAAGCGCCGACACACTCGCTCGTTGAATAACAACACTCTACTTTTTTATTTCATTAATATTATATTACCTGGAATTTTGTACTATTTTTAAGATTTGAAATAAATTTCTAGTGCACATTCAATTCAATACAGTGCATTGTTTTGGGATGTAGACAATTACTGGCTTGAGAAGCTTCAAAAGCGTCTTTCCCTGGCATTGATCTTGACATAAGAGGTTAACTACAACTCCAAAAACAGGTGAAGATTGATGAAATTTATGTTTTCCATCAGTTTAGAACTACTGCAGTTAAATATCTATCTAAAGTCTTGACCTTTGGTGTCGGTTATTGGAGTCTTTGCAGCCTTACAGAACATTTTCCCTTTGTGAAAACAGCTGTAGTTCACATAAGTCAACAAAGCAGAATATAATTTATCTTTAAAGGTCACTTTAATATTTTTACAGAAAAGAAAGCACACTGAGGTAAAGGGAACAGCTTCAGGGATGAGAAGATTTTTTTTTTTTAGATTCAAACTTTCTAATAACTTGGATTTCAAGTGCTTGCTGTTTGTACCCATATCGATTGTGATGCATCGAACACTGTTTCCGGATTCAAGCCTCCATTCTAATATGAGAATGGAGCCTAACGTAATAATATTATCTCAATACAGCCATTTATGATCAATATTCATTTACAGCAGAGCTTTAAGCCCTATGTGAGAGTATATTTGCAGTTCACAGTCTTTTGTTTGCTTTTAGGATCTGAATGAGTGTTTGAACGTGGAAACGGTGAGGTGATGTCAGACATACAAAACAGAGTTTAACTCAAATTATCGTGCAGTGATCAGGATCGTCATGTGAATCTACTCAATAAACAAATAGGAAAATATTGATTTGAGTTTTATTACATTAAATTATGCTATTATGCGAGAAGAAAGACAATGTGCTCAACTCAAGCAAGGAACTCAGTCCCTGCTTCACATCATGAGTCCTGATGAACCTGACAATGTTTAATTTGCAGTAATGAATGGCTAAATTCATCATTTGTCATTTTGCCTAGTTAACAAATAAATAAAAAAACATGGAATTTAAATATTGAGTTGTTTATTCAATTATTTAATGAGAAGAACATCATGTCAACATGTTCACCTCGGCCAATTAAATTCAAGGTCTGGACCTAAAGGCCTGTTCACAGCAAGAATGTTACAAATGAATATAACTATATTAACGCCAACATATGATAAAATGTTATACAAGCATAAGAGCATGCTGAAAATATCTAGTCCTGAGACATCAATGTCCTTCCACTGACTACCTTTCACAACTGTCTAGATATACAGTAAAATATTTGAAGTGACTACCTGTGCTGGAAATTATCATTGTAACAATGCATTGAAAGTATTCTTTCAAGATATTACAATAATTTTTTGCACAAAATTTAGCTACGTATTTTTTTTTTTTTTGTCTTTTAATGTGCCTTTGTTATTAAAGACAAAGTGTTCAATTTGCAGTGCTTGAAAAAGGCAAAGGTATTACTGAGCATATACTTTTTACTCAAATATAATACACTAATGGTCGGTTTCGGAAGACCCGAGTTTGAATCCGTCCCGCCCCCTCTTCTCTCTCTCCCAGCTGACTTCTTGTATAGCTATTCTATCCTAATAAAAGGCAAAAAACAAAAACAAAAAAAAACTTAAAACAAACAAACAAGCAAACAAAAATTACATATTTGTAAGTACTATTTTATATAATGGCTAAATGGCTAATCTAGATTGTGACAAGTAACAAGCTTGAAACTTTTCTTGAGATTTTGATCTCTCTGGACAGCGGCATTAGCATAGACTAACAAGAGCAATGAACTCACCACACGCTTACAGTTTTTGACAAAAGAACTGCGGCAGCAAACACTCATCTAGATGACAGGAGCATCTGATACAGCAGTTTAGTGTGTCTGTCAGCTGACACTGCTGCTAACAGGACAGTGAGCATTTATTATTATTTTTTTAAACTCGCATACAAAGGGCAAGGGCTTTCAGTCCACATAGCGGAGCAGATCGTAATGGCACACCGCAGCTGTATTTATTTTTTATGATTCAAAGCTCTGACCTGTGCCTTCAGGGGAAGAATGTCTTAACAGTTCTCCCTCTGTTCCCTGCCATGTCTATAAATGACACCATAGTGCTTGACTCGATCAGTAAGCTGAGGAATTATATAACATACTTAAATTTCAGGCTCTCATTTAACCCATATAAATGAAAAACCTCATTGCAGGGAACAAGCCTTTTTTTTTTTATTCATGGGTCATATCCCTCTATTTCTCTCCCTCCGTAGGCCGTGCATCACCCCCGCCACCTGTGCCCTGCGAAATGAGAGGAACGCATCCAGTCATGTCACATAGACTACTAATCGGGACAATCTTTCTGGGATTGGACTTTACAAACAAATTACACCATCTGCCTCCATGCTCTTGGAAGAAAATATTAGAAAATGTCTTTTTTTATATATTTCCAAGTGAAACCAATAGATATGTGCAATATTTCAGCTGTATGCAACTTTTAATTTAATGTACATATTTACTGATAATTTAAGCATGACGCCATGAGAGGTCATGAGTTACAGTGGTTTTACCAGAGAGTTTTTATGTTGCAAAGTAAAGCATTGTGATAAGATGCACATTTAATAAACAAACGCATACAACTGCTATTAAGAAACCATTATAATAACAACATGACATCATGACTTTTGCGTAAACATATACGCCACTTTCGAGTCAGGTGGCGTGTTATCTCTACGCATTTTGAGCTATCCGCGTGTATCCTCGTGTATGTCTACGCCATTAACATCCGCGTCATTCCGCGTGTCTGTACACGCAGTCAAATCTCCAGTCATAAATGCCATTAACCCCAGTGACGGTTAAGTTTAGGGATGGGGTTGAGATAAGTCATATCTTTTTTTTTTACCTAGGATGGTAAGGGAACAGTCATAAATGCCATTAACCCCAGTGACGGTTAGGTTTAGGGACGGGGTTGAGGTAAGTCATATCTTTTTCTTTCCTAGGATGGTAAGGGAACAGTCATAAATGCCATTAACCCCAGTGACGGTTAAGTTTAGGGATGGGGTTGAGGTAAGTCATATCTTTTTCTTTCCTAGGATGGTAAGGGAACAGTCATAAATGCCATTAACCCCAGTGACGGTTAAGTTTAGGGATGGGGTTGAGGTAAGTCATATCTTTTTCTTTCCTAGGATGGTAAGGGAACAGTCATAAATGCCATTAACCCCAGTGACGGTTAGGTTTAGGGACGGGGTTGAGGTAAGTCATATATTTATATAACGTTAAGTCAACGGCGTTCATAAACACGCTGAAAGGCGATTATGCGTCTTGATAGCACGCCAAAAATGGAAATACGAATTGGCGTGTCATACACACGCTACTTCATGAGATCAGTCTGATAATAACAATCTATCCTTCAAAATATAGCACTTTATACCATGGTCTGGGTGAATACTCGATTCTGATTGGCAGCAGGGTGTCCGTTAAAAAGTGATAGAGGACACCTAGTAAAGTAGTTCTGGTGAAACTGCCTGTTTACCATTCGAAATTAATAAATAAATGCGCTGCCTACAACAGCTGTGACTAACCATAGCAACTGGCAGTCAAACGCTCTATCAAAACAAACATCTAACGTTAAGTTAAATACTATAGCCAAATACTATAATACAACAATGAGCCCCTTCGTTATTTCTTTTAACATTTATGGAGAAAATGGCAACTTTGACGACTGGTATGCTGTAGGTCGACTCTCCGATGCTCGACTGGAGAGCCGTCAAATAATGTCAGTGACAGGCCATCGATGCGAGAGCAGTCTGCGGGCTTACTGGGCTCCGTCTCTCCGTGAGAGACGAAGCTGCAGCAACGTACTGTCTGCATCAAGTGCCCATCATGGGCAGCAGTAACGTTACCTAGCTTTTGTGGATCCTCCTGACTGGCCGACTTTTTCAAATTGTACTATAAATGGAACCGTTGAAATTAATTGTAAATAAAAAAGCTAGCATGTAGGTAAATTACCCTATCTTTGATCTGATTAATTTATTGCCCTCTATAACCGCAAATCGCTGGTGCTCAGAACTAGTTTTTTTTTTGTGTGTTTTTTTTTATTTTTGTTTTATTAATTGTTTTATGTGTAATAAAAAATAACTATGCCTAACGTTACCTTCGTGTTTCATGAAAAAAAAAATGCATTTTTGAACCTGAAGGGTTCTACAAGCTGAGCGGACTATAAATATCTCCGGTTGCTAAATAAACCGTCAGGCAAGTTATTATTTGTAAAAAACTAGATTTAGCCTAATTAAAATATAAACTAATGTTTTAAAAATGTTTTATTTGGCAAGTGACCATGGTATAAGCGGGTTAATGCCCGACGAGGTGTCCATTGTCAGGTTTTAATGGACGACGGCGAGGCGTGAACCGGCCGACGCGCAGCGGAGCTAACCTTTGTAAAAAAAAGAAGTACACTTTAACACACTTCTAAATAGAGGAAGGAGTAGAGAGTTAGAGTAGAGTAGAGAGAGAGTTGGTATAGCGTTGGTCAGGCTGCCTCTAATGTGATACCCGCGATAGCCAATGATGCACCAACCGGATGTTGCGTGCTTCCAGTCCTGAAACTTGACAGCCGTAAACATCCCACGAAAGTGGAGTATTGAGAGGATCACTTTTTTCTCCTTTGTTTTGATTCCCGTAAAACAAAACTCACACAAGGAGAACCAGCTGACAACATTGATCGTCCTCCATTTTTTTTTTCTTCTCAAGTCACTTGAGATCACGTCTCACTGTGAAAATGTTGCTACAATAGACAGGTGTTTGGGGAGCAGTTAAGCGCCCTGATCACATGCACAATCGTGAGTTCGGCAATAACGATGATATAACGAACTTTATAGTTTTTGAGAATTTCCATTAATATTTTGAATTCTTGGAACTATAATAATGTGAGGATCTGAAAAGAGGAAAGGTGTGAAGACGCCAAGGAAAACAGTGTCGGATACTCCTGCTAGATTTGCTTGCACAGGTGACAATAAACAAGCATTTTATCCTGCATCCAGGGTATTGAAAGACAGTTTGCATGATTATTGTGAACAAACTGATGAGTCTGAAATTATGCTGGCGGAGGAGGTGATTCCGCTGCTTCCTGACACTCTGCGCAGTTCCCCGGCCATTAAAGTTCGAAGAACTGAACTGAACGTAAATGCGGTAATTATTTCCACACAACTCTGAGCCCTCTTAAGCCCCTTTTCCACCAAAGCATTTTGAGAGCCGGTTCGGAGCCGGTGCCTGCGCGCGAACCAGTTCTTTGTGTTTAGACAGCCAAAGAACTGGTTCTCGGCCAGGAGAACTGATTCCAAAGCGGCACCAACTCTTTGCTGGACTAGAACCGTTCTTTTACCCCGTCATGCTTACGTCGGAGGCTGGGGTGGGTTTAGTTGTGTTCTAAACATCTTTCCTGACTGTAATACAGGATCGCAAAGCCAAGAGAAACATTTGCAGAAACACAATGGAGTCCGCCTTTGTAATTTTTATGCTTGAAGTTAATGCAAGCGTTTCTATTTTTGTAATTTTTTTATTGAAGACATTATAAGCAAAGAAGAAAACAGTCACAATATAGTACAAATAAATGGAAAGAAAAAAAGACACAAGACAGGGGTACATAACTTATCAGAAAAGATTACATATCAAACGAAAAGATTAAAAGACTTACATATTTCAATTGTTTTTAAAGCCTTCTTGGTAAACGAGTTAGAGATAATCCCAAAGTAATGTTGTACTTGCAAGCGTTTCTAGCTAAGACGTATGCCGACGTACACAGTGACGTAACGACGTCGTTCCCTGGGCCCTCTAGTCAGTGGAAAAACAAATAGGTTCTGAAGCGGTTCACAAGATGAACCAACTCCGAACCAACTTTGAACCAGCACCAGTTCCGAACCAGGGGTGCGTTTCCCGTACAACGACGTAGTTCGCTGATTCACTACCATAGTACGATGCATCGTTGGAAAAATCAACTAGCTAGTCACGACTGTTTCCCGAAACCCACTGTCGCAAAGTATCGTTCAACCACGTTGGTTTCGGACGTGGTGGAGTAATAACTACTCTTAATGAAACTGTTTGAGATCCAATTAATGCTAGATTTGTTTTATATAAATTACAGACATGTCATCTGAGGACTATTTCTAATTGTTCTCAGTTGTTTTGCTTTATTACCAGAATCAATATTTGGCTCGTTCTTACATAGTAGAGCACGTTCGCACATGTGCACTCTTTAAACACGGTACTTTGAATCTTTTGACAAACTAAAAGACGTAAATTCCATTTGTGTGTATTCTAAATAAAATACACCTATTGTACTGAATGTCAGCTTGCTTATTTTGCTCAAGATAAGGATTTATTACCTCCAAATGTCATGCAATATAGAAATGATGTCTCTAACCACAGGTCGAGAGCTTTCGTTCAAACCACAGAACTTTGCGATGCTATTTGCGAATGTTCGTTGGAACGATGGTTTCGGGAAACACTGAATCGTTGAACTATGCTGATAACGACGGAACTTGCGACCATAGTTGGCTAACGATGCTTTCGGGAAACGCACCCTAGTAATTTTTTTGGTGGAAAAGGGGTATCAGTTGGTAAAAAAACAGATCAGACGGTTTGGAAAAGTTGATTGGCGAAAACTTGCAGGTGATTAAAGATATTAGGGAGGGAAGAGACATGTAGGAATACGGAATGAATCTCTGGAATCATGGAAACCATTGAGTTTGTTTGCAGCAAGGTTAAAAGTAAAAAAAAAAAAAAAAAAAAGTTGATTCTATTGATTTGAAAATGCCTGGCTCATCTAGTAGGCTACACACGCAGATGGAACCTGAGAATCCACGTCTTCTACCACAATTTTAAGATAAATTCCCTGAAGTAGATGATGTAGCACACCGACTTAGTCGTGTTAAAGGGTACCTATTATGGATTTTTGAAAATTGCCCTTCATGTAGTGTTTAACATAGATCTAAGTGAACGAAAACATCCTGCAAAGTTTTAAACATGAAAGTTCATCGTATACAAAGTTATTGTATCTAAAAGTAAGAGTCGACTCTGAGTCGCTGATATGAATCGTTCGAAGAACGATGCTTTTCCTTTGTCTAGTTGTCGTCAACTTGACAAGTTATTTGAATAAGAATGCGGTCAGGCTTATGCGGTCAGGTCCACTTATTGCGCTCGGAGACGCCAGGGAAAACCGGAAAACAATCATGTCGACAAGACGCTGTGTTTTGAAGTGCGACGCAAAAGCGAACTTTTTTCACCTGCCAAGTGAGGAGCATTTGAAGACTAAGTGGCTGCCTGCAGTTCATATATACAAGTATACCACACAAGTATAGCCCAAACCTTGTTCTGTGTTCGCGTCATTTTGAAGACGATTGCTTCACAAACCTAAACGCTATAAAGTATGGATTCGCGAGCCGGCTCTAACGAGCTGAGGATCTGAATCAGGTGTGTGTTAAATAAGGGAGACATGCAGTTGAGAACCCATTTAAGGTGATAGGCGTTCCGTTTTCGACAATCTCTGCACAGAGAATACCAATCACAACTGACTAGGTCATCTGACCAATCACCGCAGATTAGCGTCACGCAAAGGCGGGTTTTGGAAAAAGGACTCGCTAAACGATTCATATGGGAGTCGGTGAGCAAATCAGGTAAAAATAAATGCATATTATAAGACAACAAAAGTGTTTTTTGTCATTGCATGCTTGTAAAACTGTTGTTGGGGACTCCCAGAACAATATTAGGAACATTTTAAATGCCATAATAGGTACCCTTTAATTCAAATAATAAAGCTTGTGGAATCGTCTTCCAACCCAGATAGCAAACTGACATTGAATCAACGTGGAAATATGACATCGAAACAACGTTGATCTGACATTGTTTTGCTCATCGAATTAACGTTGAACCAACGTCAGACGCGTCATTCTTTCAAAACTAACGGAAATTAACTTGAAATCAACGCGTTGTTTCAACGTTATGAAAGCAAACCAATTTTCGATTTTCATTTAGCTTTGAAGAATGCCGCGTCTGACGTTGGTTCAACGTTAGTTCGATGAGCAAAATCAACGTTGTTTCAATGTCATGAGAGACGTTGTTTCCACGTTGATTCAATGTCAGTTTGCTATCTGGGAATTCACCTCATGTTTTTACCAAGATGCTGTCTGGCGTGCCGCCAAGGACGCTGAGATTCTTATTGAGAACTGACTGAAAATCACGAAAGATCTGTCATCGGCCGATAGAGCGAGGAGGATTACGCTTTGACCCATAGTTAAAAAGGCCTGTAAAGAGAAATGAAAGCTTTAGCTTAAGTTCTGTCAGGAAGACTCAATCAGCGCATACCTCACTCCTATCCAATCAGGTGTTAACATTCACAGTATAAAAGATTGGTACTTACACTTGTCTGAGTTTGCAGATGCTGTCGCTGCCATTCACCTCCATCCTCCCCAACCACCACCAGCAGGATGATCCCTTCCTTACCTCCAGGGGGGTCGGCTGCGCCCCCGCCTTCATCTCAGGCGGGACATGCAGATTCGGCTAACCACGCTTTGCTCGCTAAGGATGGGGCCTACGCCAAAGAACTCATAAATTTATGCTTGCTGAGCTGTCAATAAATTTATACTGCAATTTATCTCTCGAGTCTTTCTGGTAGAACAAAAGAGCTTTTTTCGTCAGCGGACTAGCATTTGTGGATTGTACGGAAATATATCATCCTGCTTAAAAGGTAATGGATCTGAATTTTGCATTGACTGATGCTACGCTGACTTGACCTTGGATCTGATATGTGTGTGAATTCTGGAACTTCCACCTGCCAAAAATGCCTGTGATTAAAAAAAAAATGCTTTTTTTCCCTCTCTCTTTCCTGAACATGTGTCACGATGTGGTTGAAGCAAGGAGGAAGCAGGATCAACATGCAGCACACTTTATTCAATAAACTAAAAACAATACAAAGATTTAGATCAGAAACAGGACAACCAACAATAATAGTAACAACACACAAGAACTCACAGAGACTGGACTGAAACACAGGGCTTAAATACAGGGGCAAATGATCTAAACAGGATAACAAGGGGGCGTGGACAATGAGAAACATATATACTGTTTTTTTTTTTTTTACATCCACTTAAAAATAAATATTATTTCAGACTTTCTTCGATTTAAGTAATAATGTGAATTATTTCAACCCCTTAAAAGGGGAATTATAGTTGTTGTTCCTCAATTGTACATACACCTTGCCTTGCATTGCCTTGTTCTGACCAGTTAGGTTCTTTGTCTCGGTAACTTGTCCTTATACTTGTTCTTAGAACTAATTCTTTCTTCTATTATTGTTCTGACATTACAACAATAAATCTAAATACATCTGACAATACATTACATCTAAAAACAAATTAATAATAAAGATTGTAGTCAGTGTGATGCACCCATTAGTCTTTCAGAAATTCTTGATTCCATAAATAATATAAAAAGTACCAAATCCCAAGGTACTGATGGGCTATCTGCAGAGCTTTATAAAGCATTTAGTAAAAAGAAATTTTTACATAAAATGTTTTTAGAGAGTATTGAGAAAACCACCTCCCTCTTTATGTCAAGGGCTAATAATTTTGATTCTCAAGCCCAATAAAGATCCCCTTCTATCTGTTTATTGAATACTGATTATAAAAGTATTGCCCTAATTTTATTAAAGAGGCCAAAACTTATTCTTAATAATATAATAGATGAGTGCCAATCAGGTTTTATGCATCAGAGATATTTCTTATAATATACACTTGATTTTTGACCTGCTTGATTATTCAGACCTTATTTCTACTGATAGTTTTATCCTCTTTCATGACTATTAAGGAGCCCCTATCATTACATTTGAAATGTTCCTATTTTTGTTTTGGGAGTTCCCAAAAACAGTTTAACGTTTATGCAAGGATAAAAAACACTTTGTCTTATAATATGCATTTATTTTTAACTGATTTGCTCAACGACTCCCAAATGATTCGTTTGACGATTCATTTTCCCAAACACCTCCTTTGAGTGACGCGAATCTGCGGCGATTGGTCAAATGACCCAGTCAGTTGTTATTGGTAAACCGTAGGCAGAGACTGTCGGCAATGGAACGCCCATAACCAGGATTATAGCTCGTCAAGTGTTGAAAATTGTATTTAGTGTTTGAACAAACGTGTCAGAAAAAGTGCACTTTCCACATGGTCCCTTACTCGCGTCTCCGTCAAGAGCAAGCTTTCCCGGCGAAACTCACATTGCGGCGGCTTTTGAGGGACAGTGCTTATTATATAGAGCGAAGTCATATTTGGCTAAGTCGTTTAGGAGGTAATTGCCATTTTTCAATGAATGTCTGGTGAATATCAAAAACAAAACTAACTTTACCCCGCTTAGAAGCTGCGTGGAGTATACCCAACACACACAACACAATATAACTATATCGTGCATGCTACAGAAAACATAGCAGCAAACATTATTAATATTACTTACAGATTGTGATTCAGAGGAGGACAAACCTGATCCATATACACTGGATACTGAGCCCTCCTTCAGGAACAACTGGCTTGCGAATCCACATTTGAATTCATTTATGTTTTTGAATGATTCGTCAATAAAATGATGAGAACACAAGGTTCGGGCGTTGCAAATATGAACTCTAACCACTGATTCTTCACATGCTCGTCCCTGGGCAATGAAAACAAGTGGCTGAACTGTCTTTGCAATGTAGAACACAGCGTCTTCTCGACATGATGCTATTCAGCTGAAGTATTTGAATGTGTTTTAGATTTCATGTTTACAGTTCCGTCTGCGCACGCAGTTGTTGGGAGCGGCCAATGAGCTAATGTTTTGTATCTACGTCACGACGTAACAGCTAATGACTCGTTTCAAAAACAATTCATTTAATAGACTCAGAGTCGACTCTCACATTTGAAAGACAATAACTTTATATACGGTGCACTTTCAGATAAATCTTTGCAGGATGTTTTCATTCCCTTAGAGCTATATTCCACACTACATGAACAGTCATTTTCAAAAATCCATGAGAGGTGCTCTTTAAAGCATTTGATTGCTTAGAACACAAATTTATGTTACAAGCCCAGCACCAGTAATATTTTGTGCAAATGTATTAAAATGCTTTACTGTAATGGTAATGGCTCTATCCAACTCAGTAATGGCACCTCTCCTAGTTTTTTTTTTTTTTTTTTTTTAAAGCGTGGTGTAAGACAAGGTTGCCCCATTTCCCCATTTCTTTTTCTAATAGCTACACAATTTTTAAATTTACATATTAAAGAGAGCCTTGTGAAGGGAATTTCTATTGCTGGTACAGAACTGTTTATCAGCCAACTGGCAGATGATACAGCATTGTTTCTAAGAGATGTCTCTCAGATCCCAATTGCTTTAACCTTTCTTCAGTCTTTCTATAATGCATCTGGCCTTTCGCTTAATATTAATAAATGTGAATTACTCCCGATTAAAAGGTGTGCTGCAACCTCTATCTCAAACGTTCCCATCAAAGAAAGTGTCACCTATTATAGGAATAAAAATAACAAAAGATACTAAATTAAGATGTCAGAGGAATTTTAGTTCGGTTGTGGAGAAAATACACACAAAAACATAACCTTTGGTTGTTCAGAGATCTATCTTCGAAAGGCAGAACTCTGTTATAGGCTACTAAAGCAGAAGGGATTTCCCGCTCTGCTGCTCAATCTTTACTTATGGATAAATCTACATGCAAGTTGATTGATGTAATGTTGCTCAAATTTCTTTGGAAAAATAAAAGTCATATTAGAAAATCGGTTGTTTTGAATTCTAATAATAAAGGTGGATTTTGATTCTCTTAACAATACCTTAAAAATGAATTGCTTAAACGTTTCATTAACAATCAATCTTCTATTTGGAGTATATATATATTCTCAATTAGGAGGTATACATTTTCGTTTAATGTGCAATTATTCAATTAGTAAACTTCCTGTCAGTTAGTTCAATCCAATTACTTCCTGCCACAATTTTTATTTTTTTATTTTTTATTTTTTTGTGGAGTGGGGGAGGGGGATTTGGTGGAACTGTAATATTGTTCATAAGAGGAAATCTTTATTTCTTGAATACTGGTTCATAATGTGAATACTGGTTCATAACATAATGGAGTGATGTTAAACCAGCTATTTGATAGGGAAGGTAATTTATTTCATTCCCAGTATATCTTGTAAATAATTGATCTCCCTTGTCATCTCTTTGGAAATGCAGTTTAGTGCTACAGTGACTTCTGTTTACCCCCTAGCCCTAAATCTACTGTTTTCAATGCATAAATCCAATTATAAAATTAGGTCATTCGTTTTGGACTCTGTTACTTCAATTCCTTCCTCCATTTCTTATTGAAATAACCTTTTTGATGATATTAAATGGTCATATGTTTGGTCACTTCCTCAGAAATTCTTTCTAACAAATAAAGTTAAAGAAATATCCTATACAATTATTCAACGATTTTATCCAGTTAAATACTTTTTAAATAAATTTATAAATTATATTGATACTTCCTGCTGTTGATCAGTTGTTTTGGGAATTTTTACTTTTTACTCTGTCTTTCTGGAACAATATTGATGCTCTGATTGTCCAAAAGGTTTTCTGTAACTTTTCTTTATAGACACATTATTTTTGGGTTTTATGTCAAAGACAAGAATCTAATTAAGGCTTGTCTTTGTATAAACCTAATTTTTTATATTGGAAAGTTTCATATCCATAAATGTTACTATATGAAAACCCCACTTTAGCTTTTTCAAAGAAGAATTGAAGATGCATTTAAATACAATTCTAACTGCAATTGAAATCTGCAATTTCATAATTACCTCTATTGACTTTCTTACATGGTTATGGTTAAACATGGTTAAAGCGTACTGCCAAATAATCTGACAAACATTTTATGTTAAACTAAAATGGACTTTAATGTCATTTATATTGAAACTTTTATATTGTGTAATTACATGTATTTGTAATTAAGAAGTTGCAATTTAGTAAAATATTTGATGTTAGCATACATTTAAATTTCATATAAGTTTTCAAATAAAAATTATAATCCAGTACCAGTGATGCGCGGGTTGATCCGAAATGAGCGGGTGCCTGCGGTCACCCGCGGTTACCCGCAGTTACGGGTCATCCAAAAATGTTTTAATGATATTCGGGTCGCGGTCGGTCGGGTCGTTTGAAAAAAGATGCCAATTAAACATTTGTATTTAGTACTAGACACAATTTTTGATGAAATATACAGCCCTACACATTATTGGCTGAATAACTGGCACGAAGATAACACACAAGCTCAGTCTAAACAGTTCTCGGTTCTATACTAGTGATTCGAGAACCGCTGTCCCTGTGCGTTCGGTAGTACGCAGTATCTATGCGCAGTATCAGCTGCTCGTGCTCATCACTTCTCTCAACAGTGGCACCAACATGTCTCGGTTCAGTGAACTGTTGGAGTTACTGGAGTAAAATATAATTCAGGATATTGATTTATTTTCTATTCGGAGGGACTGTCAGGCATGTCTGAAAGTAAGTAACTAACTTGTGGAGCAGCACTGACGCAAGACGCGAACTGTTTCGAACGATTCAGTTCGATTTAGTGTAGGTTCGACCGGTTCACTAAAAAGAACCGGTTCAAAAGAACGATTGGTTCACGAACCGGCCATGTCTATGATCACTACAGTCTGCAGAGAGATGGAGACGGCAAGAGAAAAGGTGAAGACTGGGGAGTGGAAGCTCCGCAAATACACAAATAGAAAGAGTAAAAGTGTGGGAGACATTTGCTGAAATAATGAAATATGATGACCAAAGTGCTGGCTTTGCCTTTGTTATGTGTAGGCCAGGCCTACGTCTTCTTGCGATGCTGTGTTGTTACACGTCTATGGCCCAATAACTCTCTGATGAGCATTTACTACTTTTAAAAAATGCGGTCAGGAAGCGGGTCGGGTACAATATTTTTTTACTTTTTTTTGCGGTCCGAGTTGCGGGCGGGTAGTTGAAAACGTCGGTCGGTTGCGGTTTGTTTATACATTGACCCGCGCATCACTGTCCAGTACTTAGTTTGGTGACAGGATCATGACATTCATGTGTTTGTTTCGTGTTTGTGTGAGCATATGGCTTTAGGATTGTTCTCTGGGCTGAGCGGTCTTATGTATGTGTTTTGCATGTTAGGAGAGTGGTGTCTGAATTGTGACACTGGTCTAGTCTTGGTTCAGCGTGACGGATGAGCGTGTTTGTCTGCCATGTGTTTGTGTGTTGTGTTTGTTTGCCATGTTCTCTTTAGTCAGTCTTGTCATGTGTGAAAGAGAGTACATGCTTCTGTCATGTTTGTTTATGAACCATGCTCTTCTGTCAGGCCTTGTCCACATACAGGTATTTTTATACCTCATGAAAACGCAAAAACACACTATGAAGCACTGTCCAGAGCTTAATGTGACCCTAACCGTAAAGCCTTGTTGGCTAATCAGTAGCCTGAAAAAAATGGTCATTACCAGGGAGTTCTCGCACAGAACGGAACCATACCGCCAGTCCTAACAACACATTCTCATCCCAAAAAGTCATATAACTGACGTTTTGGGACGTCTTTTGACCATACGTCAATATTCGCCTTTTTAGGGTACCCTTAAACGTCGGTAGATAGCGATCCCGGGCCGTCATACAACTGACGCTTTACCTTTAACGTCAGTTAGGTGACGGGTTAGGTTTAGGGTTAGGTTTAGGTCTGGGGTAGAGTTAGGATCTCATAACCTCATCTACTGACGTTTAAGGGGGCCCTAAAAAGGCGAATATTGACGTATGGTCAAAAGACGTCCCAAAACGTCAGTTATACGACTTTTTGGGGTGAGACTGCGCTGGTCCTAACTGTATGCTAATTGTCAGTCATATTTGATGATAGTGCTCCTGACAGAAATGCCTTATCCAATCACATTTGAGCCAGAATTATCACTTATATATGAAGAGTTCAGATGCAAAAGCCTCTAAGTGCCATTTGAAATTTTCTTCTAGAATGGTCATTTTTATCAAGCTTGTATATTTAAGTTCAGTGATTTCACTAAAATGGCGATGATAATTACCTATTAATTGTTATTTAAGTGAAATTACTGAACTTAAATATACAAGTTTGATAAAAATCATCATTAAAGAAGAACATTTCAAATGGCATTTAGAGGCTTTTGCATCTGAACTCTTCATATATATATATATATATATATATATATATATATATATATAAAGCTTTTAAAATCTTAAAATGAATTGTTAATTAAAAAAAGATTAACAGTAAGAAAAAAAAAATATGAAAGAGTCGTCCAGGTCAGTGAACAGCAGTAAATGTATTTCTAGTAATTACTCTGAGAAATTAATGTTGAAGTTGAGATGATGTTGAGATGAGGGAATAAATTAGACTAAAAGCTTTTTCAGAGAGCAGGGCAGTTGAGTTGATGGAAACTAGGTTCTTCTGGATCCTTCTCATCTCTTCCCAGCAACTGAGATGCAGAGGGGTCGAGAGAATACAGGAATACTAATTGGAAATGAGAAATGATTTGCAGAAACGAAGAAAAAAGTCCTGTCAAAAATGCTGCGTTCAGTTCAAGACGGAAAGTCTGTATTTACAACTTTTTATTAGGAATGGGTCACAGTGGTCGAGGTTGTGAAACTCGTTAATCTCAATAGTTTTGATTCTGTTCCAATATGTTGCTTTCTGGTTTTGAAAGCAAGAACACGTCTGACCGGGGTCTGGTGGACATGAACCCAAACAAGTCTTATTAGGGTTTCCATCAGACGCACTCATCTACACTTTATTTTAAGGTGTCAGTATTACAGTGTAATTATACATTTAAGTACTGAGTAATAATAATTAACTTCATGTACTTATACAGGGTTAGGGTTTGTTTTAGGGTTAATTGCATGTAATCATGTAAAATGTATTGTTACTATAATTACTACAGTAGCTACATGTAATGTGTAATAATGATACTGTAAAATTATATGTTCCCATTCAATCTGTCCATCAAGCATTATTTATCCTCTACAGTTTGGTTGCAACGAACGAGACTTAATTGTTGGCATACAAAGCTAACAGTTCAGTTGCCATCCTATTTCTAAATGTCATCTACCGAGCATCAGTCAATGCTGGATGACTTAGAGATAAAGCAAGAATATCCCAGATCTGACATTGATAGGAGCAAAGCATAAATACTTCAGTTTATTCAAGGTTGTGATCTGAAGGGATTGTATTAGAGACACTTATGAGCAATATTTCATTTGTGGCATAGCTAATAGCATTTGCATGGCGGCACAGTGCTTTATTGTAAAGGGGTGTATCAATCAGATGTTTAGCGTGAGGTCAGATAAAGATGTGCCTGTGTATGTGGATATGCTCCTGTGCCTTCCTAATGGCTCTCACTGTGAGTTAAGGCTTCTGCTCTCAATATTAATCAGCCTCAGTTATTGCTGGGAATTTACATTATTGATCAAGAGGGTGGCAGGCGGAGACAAATGCAATGAGCCAGTAAAAAAGATAAACATCAGGGCAGCGGCTCCGATCAGTCATCTGCTTTCTTCTAATTTCCCTCTGGATGTCAGAGACACTAATGAAGCACAACAGACATCCACTGTATAAATAAAAAGGGTCTCATAAAACTGATCGAATCTATCTATCTATCTATCTATCTATCTATCTATCTATCTATCTATCTATCTATCTATCTATCTATCTATCTATCTATCTATCTATCTATATCTATCTTTTTATACAGTATAGTTGTTAATAATTCTTATAAGTTTATTTTAAGTTAATAATGTAATAAGTATATATATATACACATTTTTTTTAATAAGACGTTTTTTGGAAAGCAACTGTTATACTATATGTTATATTTTGGAATAAATTGGAAACATCAGTTTTTCTTATCTGTTAAAGTAATAGGAATGCACATCAAAGATTGACAAATCTAGCATTCTTACATCTATAAACCCAGGTCAACTGTGTGGTTTAGTAACTTGCCGTCTCTGCAGGAGATCACTGCACATCCGGAGGCAAAGCGTGCATCAGCGGGGGAAAAGCTCACATGTTCCTCACCCTTCTTGATCTCTCTGATTTGTCTGCACAGTGAGAGCTGAATGGGTCGGGAAACTCACCTTCATTCCCTGTCAAAGATGAGTACCTCTAACTGCTCTACATGCTACAGCTTCCAGCCCATATCAATTCCTTCATCTCACAGAGAGGTAAGACGAGAGAGAGAGAAAAAGATTGAAAGCAACAGAAGAAGAAAGACTGTTCAATAAGGCGAAGAATGCATTTGGCTTTTTGGGTACAGCCTGAAAAGACCAAAAAAAAAAAAAAAAAAAAGGTCCAAATATCAAATTTCATTCAGTCTCAATCAGGCAGAGTAAATCACAGCTCTTTTTCTACAGTTTATTTTCATTTGCACAAAGGCAGCTTACTTCTCTTCAACAGTTAAATTCGCATTCTAAAACCACATTCAACCCTGAAAGAACCCTGAAAGATAAATAATGACAACTAAATTGCTAAATGTACATAATTGAACTACACAACTCTTAATATTCTGCACACATTTACAATGATAATTTAGGTGATTCATTCCTGCATTCACTTATGGTTATAACTAATAAAACATTGTCATCAATACTAAGCAAAAATATGGAGTGACATTTAAAATATGGACATATGGACATTTAAAATCAGAATTAGATTAACAGTCAGAATGAACATCGTTATTCATCACTTTCTGTTGACTATAAGTAACTTTGCAACTACATTTCAACTAACTGGCATTAGAGTATCAGTACACTGTCTGCTTAATGCAGCACTTTGCAGGATTTCCGTTTTTGTCAAACTGTGACCCCTAGAGTCGCTGTGGAGTACTTGTTCTGGCGTAAATAGCACTCACGCAGATGTCTCTGCACTCACGGCCTGATCCCCTCCCCCTGTATACCGGTACCTGTTCAGTTGGATGGAAGCTGTAACGAGTGGAAATAAGGTGTGGCCCCTTTAAGGGCTGTGCCCTGTTGAACTGTCAGCAGTCTGTATTTTATGCGTCTCGAACACAGCTTGTATACGGCGCCGGGTTATTTCTGTTTGATGCTCATTTTAGCAGATCTTTCTTGCCGTAAAGCAATTCGTTACATCAGCAGGCCTGATATCACGTGACACTTCCTGCTGCGGCTCGCCGGTTTAAAGTTGCAAGTGTGTTTTTTTCTGCTCACAGGCAACAGTGGGGTGGGGGGGAGGGGACGCCCAACACTCAACTCAAAAATAGTCAACCATTGCAATTACTCCGAAGCTATTCAGTTAAGGTAACAAAAAACTGCATAGTGCTGCTTTAATATCTGTTTCTATCTGTATCTCTTTATTGTGATGCTCCTCCAACAGACATTCTACTGACTATAACTTTGCAACTACATGTCAACTTATTCTATCCCTAACAATTCTACTAATACTCTCCAAAAACTGTAATGAGTTAGTTAGTTATGATGTAGGCGCAGGTACAACTTTATAGTAAAGTAAGATGTGTTAAACACATAACAGAATGTATTAAAGGGGTGGTTTACTGGTTGTGTTTATGGGGTGCAATACAACATGTATTCATGGTTTTTCTTTTTAAAAAGTCTTATTTTTCTTAAATTTCACCTTTATTGTCAGCCGCGTTCTCCTCTGTCATATAACGACCGGTTGACTTCCTGATTCTATGAAACCACTCCCTCAGAAACAGGCTGTGGGCTCAGATTGGTTAGTTTGGGCCGGTGTGTTGTGATTGGCTAAACTGTAGTACACATTGTCTGGATACTTAACCCCTGTGGCGAGGGGGGCGTGGTTAAACGAAGTCTGTAGCGGGAGAGTGGGGACGGAACCGAGCGGTGAATAAGTGGGTCAAGTTCAAATGACAAAGACACCTGTCTGTGATTTCAGTGATTGCCGTGAGGAGAGCGCATAATAAGCGGGCCGTGCGGACAACAATTTGAGAGAATTTTTTTGAATTTTAACAGTTTGAGAGAGAGAGAGAGAGACTGAGACTGAGACTGAGTGACTGGCAGCTCATGCACGTTTCCTGTGGAGTCCTGTTGCTGAACATCTGACATTTGAAAGCTGTATTCAGGGGGAATAGTATCGCCTATTATTTATTTTTGCCTTTGACATTCTGAGTTAAATTTATTTGAGCGCGACCTCGTGCTGTGAAAAGTGTTGTGTAAATAAAAGTGCACGAGTCCCAGTATTCGCCGACCCTGTGTCTCCTTCCATCACCCACACATAACGAACCTGTTCTTACAACACATCGCCCTTTACCGTTAAGGGCGAAAGTTGCATGTGTATTCCTGTCAAATGTACAGTATCAGTATGAACAGTAATCAACTGACCCAGGAAGTGGCGATGAAGAAAGGCAAGCAGAACCTCACCACACAAAGCGCTTACAAAACGTTTCTGAATGGTAATTTGCTTATATATTTTTTTTTAACTTTATACACGTTTGTTTTACACAATAGCATTAAACTGAATGGCTATTACATACACAAACAGCGTTGGCATTGGTTCACGTTTTTGATCAAATCGAAAAATAGCGTCATTAAGTATATATACGTGAAAAATACATTTATAAAATGACTACATATACAAATTCAAGTCCAAAATTTTGTACGCGTTTGTCGTAGACACAAAATAGCATAACTAAGTGGATATAAAGCCAGCGCTGCCATTTGACAAAACTAAAACATTACATCTGAAATTATACATGCAAATATATTTTAAATGATGAAGTCTTAGCCTACTTACAGGTTGTGGCCCAACAACTGCTGCCTCTGGTTTTAAAGTTGGAACTGCTTCACGTTTTAGTAACAGTTTCTTGTTGAATCCGGCATTGAATTCGTGGAGATTGAAGATTCTGGAAGCTGTCTTCCGTAAAATGCGAAGCACAGAGAACTAGATTCCCAGATAGCAAACTGACATTGAATCAACGTGGAAATATGACATCGAAACAGCGTTGATCTGACATTGTTTTGCTCATCGAATTAACGTTGAACCAACGTCAGATGCGTCATTCTTTCAAAACTAACGGAAAATCAACTTGAAATCAACGCGTTGTTTCAACGTTATGAAAGCAAACCAATTTTCGATTTCATTTAGCTTTGAAGAATGCCGCGTCTGACGTTGGTTCAACGTTAATTCGATGAGCAAATCAACGTTGTTTCAATGTCATGAGAGACGTCGTTTCCACGTTGATTCAATGTCAGTTTGCTGTCTGGGTTACGATCGTCATTTTCAGGAACATAATCAAACATAAATTCTATCCATTGTTGAAGTACAGCGTCCGTGGGAAGCTCAAACACAGAAGACCTGACAGCTGGGTGAACATAACACACTCGACGAGCCGCAGAAATATGATCATGCCCTTTTTTGCATATTCCGGAGGGAGGGTTGATGCAAATGTATGGGTTAGTGACGTCTAAAACCCAGCTGTAGTCCAAATCGAGTCGTTTTTGTAGGCATTCAACTTCCTGATTTTTAAAAGACGATATCTCTGCTTACATTGAACTTTCAGCACTGCAACTTTGCAGATACTGTTCATGCACCAACAGCAACATTACACACTATTTAAAATGAAAAAAGTGAAATCGCAATCAACCCCCCCCTTTAAAGGAAGGAACATCATAATAAAGGGAATCTATTTTGCTATCACATATTTCTCTGAAATAAAAATAAAAACAAAATAAAATAAAAAGTTAACTCTAACACCATTTAAGTTTAATTTATTTGGACACGTGTTAACACACCAACGTGCCCTTGATCACTTCATGGAATATGTAACTTCGATAACATTTTATGTTATTGACTGCACCTGAGACCCACTACTCTTTGTAGGCAAGGGCATGGTGAGCTGGTGCCTGCTTACGTCACGCAGTACCACAACATCTAATAGGAAAATTCAACTGCAATAGCCACCGTTCAACCTGAAGAGGGCAGCACTCAGATGTTTATTACACCATATATTGTAGAATTAAAACACTTTATACCCAAATGTAAAAAAATGTACTTGGATCAATAAACAGCATTAATAAAGTCCCAATTTTACAGATCATTAGCTAAAAATACTTGTTTTAGGGTTTTGTGACCCTTTAAATCAACAACTGCAACAACAATACAGTCCAACAACAGACGAACAGGAATAAAGCGCAAATCCAGAGTGTAAAAGAGGTGATGCCTGAAAAACGTGGTGAAGATGAGAATTTGGAGGCAATCATGGTGGATTATGTGGGTAATCAACAATGGAAGCTGCTGGTACTTGATGTATGCTGGGTCTTAAGGGTCAATATTTGCACAAGTGAAATATGTTTCTCAGACTTCATACTGGTTGAAGAAGGCATGGAGAAATGAAGATCCATGACAACTCACCAGGGCCAATTAATAAAGCCCCTCGTTTGAGTGGGCTGATGAGGCAGGGTTAAGTCCACTGGGCCTTTAATTAGAAAGCCGTATGGGCTGAGACCAAGAAGCTCGCGCACAACCCACACGGCTCTTAATCCTCATTAAAACTCCTGTATCGTCACAGTAAGAATTTCAACATGTGGATTTCACCATTTGAAATAGCATTACCCAACGTCCATAATGCAAGTTAATAATTAATTCATTATGGATAATCACCATGCTGAGAATAGCTGTGAAGTCAATATCATTAAGGATACATTAAACGGTATCATTGTTTCGAATTATGCCATTTGTGTGAATCAAACATTTCTGCTAAGGCTCGAGTGGACATCCATTCCAGGGAACATGAACAGTAGCCTGGCTGCGCCCTCCTACGCACTTCCGCTCAATTTCATTTTCCTTCAGTACTACGTCTGGGACTGCTGTATATCCTTAGGTTTCCAGAAATCAATTTTTTGTAGGACCAATCAGCGAATAGAGGGAGTGGCTGAGAATGATGACGTTGATGTAGCGCGTCAGTTTGAGTTCAGTAATGGCAGCGGAGAAAGACAAAAGCTATTCGGTCCGTTGTTGGAAAAGAAACTGCCGAATATACAGAATTTAAAGCCGGATTGTTGTCGTCTCACCTCTTGTTGCACAACGGAGGACCACGTGAAGGAGGCAGAAAGGTTGGAAGTTTGTGCTAGGCAGCTCGGACGGTGTGCACGATGACCGAGGCATTTTGGACGGACGGTTTAGCCTGGTGTTCGGAAGCCCCGAGTCCTGGCTGCTAAACTGTTGTTGAAGATGTACTCAGGAGTCATGTAAGTAGCTCATATTCCCAACAGTAAATTTACTGATTCTTGTGATGAGTAGAACATTTTAAAGCCCCTTTGTGTTCTCGTGCAGGAGTTGGTGTGTCAGTTTTACATGTTGTAAATCATACAAATTGGTTGTAATTTTTTAAAAATAATTGTCATTAAATAAAAATGTGAAAACCCATACTTTGAAGACTATTTGATTTTCAGTTTTAGATGGCAATGGTTAATTTGTTTTAATAAATAAAAACTAAATGCCATATAAAAATGTACAAACAAAAACTTTGAAGACCATAATCAAGGTAATTAAGAAACAATAAGACGTAATATGAAAAATTGTTGTTTATTACACATCTGCAGATAGAGACAGACTGATCATTCACTGTACAGCATTTGTGGCAGATCAGAAAACGACCGCAGAGGCGTATTTGTAATGATTAGACAGAGCTTCGACCGTTAAATAAATATATCACTGTCCTTCATGTCAAATATACATTTCGAATTAATAATTGTTCCTAGATTAACAAAACCTGCAGCTCTCGTTGACTGAAATCCTATTGTAAACATAATCCTCTGATCATTCGGACTCGTTTTTTCCAGCCGTTTCGGCGCATGACATACGTCACTCACGACCACACGTTAGCGATTGGCTATGGCAGATCGTGAGTGACTCTGGGCAGATCCAATAGTTTTGAACTTTAATAGTGAACCCACCTACAAGGAAGTAAACGTTTCTCAATGGAGAGAGGCCAGACTCTATGTACAAATGAAATGTACTAGAGTCTGGTTGAACCAGGCTACATGATTGTCGACAGCTGTTAGATCGAGACTTTTCCATCTTTCATATTGCAGTAAACATTTTTTGGGTGGTGTCAATACTGTCCTATATCAATGTGGTTTGATACTCTTTTTGACGTTGCATCAACACTTTTTTAGTATTGATACCACATTTCAAAGTTTGATCAGAGCCAATAGGAGGCTCATGTGAAACATTACTGGAACTGCAGGTTTCTCTCACATGTTTGCAACCATAATTTTTGTATTTTGTCTTTGTTGACACGTTTCTGGTTGGTTTAAGTGAAACGTCAGCAGAACATGTTGTGGTTGTCTCTGGGAACTTTTAGACCAGAAACATAATTTAAACAAGTACGTGAATACAGTCTTGAGTATTTGGTCAATCTTTTAGAGGGACCATCAAAATAAAGTGAAACACGGTTTTGAATATTTGGTCAACCTTTTAGAAGGACCATCAAAATAAAGTGAAACAAACAAGCAAACAAAAAAAAATCATATGAATTTATTTGAAAATAATTTTAGTTCTACTTTCTTACATTCAAATTACAAATCTTCATCCTTTTGCTCAATTCAATTTCAGGAATAATTTACCTAATTACCACCATATTAGGCGACTAGCATCTTGAGCTCAAACAGTGCTAAGAGAGAGCTTACGAATGGTCCAGACCAACCTTACGAAAGTGTGACTTACAGAGGATATACTTAAGGCACTTTTCCACTGCATAGTACGGTACGGTTCGGTTCGGTACGTCTCACTTGTGGTGCTTTTCCACTGCATGGTGCGGTACAGTACGGTTGGCTTCAGGTCGCTTTAAATGGTACCTGGTCTGTTGAGGTTCCAAGCGTACCGTACCGGTACTAAAATGTGACGTGAAACACTGCAGATCACTGATTGGTCAGACAGAATCGTCATTCCCTGCGTCACTACTAGCGTCATTGGATTTGCGACTCGAGACACGAGACACTTTTTTTAGCAGTATTTTTGTTTTGCTGCCATCAGCCTCATTTTAAACACATTTTTCCGTCTAGCAGTTAAAAACAACCACATACCGAGAATCAGGAACACCATCCCCTCGATAGTCTCCATTGTTCCTGTGTTGTGGGTTTGAAAATGTGGCGCTTTTAAGATGATGTCATGGCAGTAGAGGTGCGCCCAAATAACGATCAGTCCCACACACTTTGAAGGGGTACTACTGCGGTGGAAACGAAAAGCGATCCGAACTGTTCCGCGCCGAGTCGAAGCGTACTGAGCCGAACCGTACCGTACTATGCAGTGGAAAAGCGCCATTAGTGTACGAACGTGTCGGGAATCGTGCATTAAAGTTAAGAGAGAGGTTAAAGCAGCACTATGTATTTTTTTTAACCTTTATAATATTTTTCCAAAACCCTTGAGATGGTATATCGACTTACAATAGGTTGAATGACTGATCTGCCATGGCCTGACGGTGTTTGTATCGCTTTTACTGGCACTCTGTAACTTCGAGGTGCGGGTAGGAACCCGATCAAAAAAAGAACTACAAAATTCGACTGCTTTACAGCATACGTCACTTCCCCCACTTCCTTAAATTCCGACGCGAGAGCCCAACAAGCGTTTTTTTTTTTTTTTTTTTTTTTTTACCTCTGTATGTTTTCATGGTAAGTAAAAACTAATGTGAAGTGCATCAGAAACAGAGCGTGGACGCGATCAGTTTACTGTTTGTAATGCGCCCCTCCCTGCTTCCAATGTAGACTGCATTGCTTTCTTTTGAGGGCGCTTATCACACTCAAGCATCCCCGTAGAGCCGGGACGGGCAGCTCGCGCCAGCTCGAGACGTGAAAGTATACTGATTACTGAGTTTGGTAGGGGCTACATTTTTGCAAGTAAATAATACATGATTAAACAAACAAAATAATCGGTCAGGATAACTCTCCTATGTCTGCAGGGCAGCTGGTAGTCATGTTTGTTATTTATTTTTCTGATGAAAGTGTCTATGGTAGCTTGATATTATAATATTGACCACATGGCTATTATCTACCAACAAACATTGATTTGAATTAGCATATCCATTATGGAAAACAGTAGCCAACAGGCTAACGTTACTATAAAGACGCTGGCTTGTAAACGTGAGCTACGCAATCTTTTGACATTTGAAAAAAATAAATCCCATGACACTATATCCATTAGACATGCTGAAATACAGGTATATGCCAATGTACATGGGATGAAGACATTTCACATGTAACACTGGAGCCTGCCCAAGATGTGAGACCTCCTTCCTTCTGCAGAGTTCAGGGGTATCGCTTGTCAACAAATGCACAAATGTATTCCCTAGTGTAACCATGACAGATTTTACGACAGGAGTAGAAGACAATATGTTTCCCAACTGTAGGGGGACCCCAAGAGCAAAATTTCAAAAGTAACAGAATGCTGCTTTAAGGATTAAGTTAAGACTTAGCAATAAGTACGTTTCGGGGAACCAGGCCCTAGAATTTAAAAAGGCACTCCGAATTCCAATGCTATCTCATGTCCAATTCATACTAATTTGTATGACTCGTCTAAACCCCAGTGATGGGTAGGTTTAGGGGCGGGGTCAGATCATTCGTACGAATTCATACAAATTGGGCAACTGGTAAAATATGTAAATAGATTTAGATTTAGTAATATTTTAAAATATGTGATAGATTTAGTAAAAATCCGACAAATTCGTATGAGTGAGGTCAGTACAACCTTGGAAAATATACAAGACAATACTTCTGTTTACTGCAAAGTCACTGTATGCAATAAATCACAAGCGCAATGAATTGTAGAAAGTTTTTTTTTTTCTTGTGAATAATAATAACGGGTAGAGGAATATTCTAACGAGGAAGAGGAAGCTAACGACACCCTGCCCTACTGTATTCCACACTGTGTTCCAGAGATGTCCCTGCTTTTGCGCCACATGCCCGGCCCGTAGACTCGCTTCCTTCATTAGCTTTTATGTTGCTAAATAATGAATGTGCAGTCGATGATGGAGTGCATCTGTGGGGAGCCTGCGCTACATTTGGAGATGATTTACATTCGCTTCATTTAGGTAACCCAGCAAAAGGGCTTTCCTGTTTCCTGTGATTTCTCTGCCCTTTCCCCTCCTTCCCCCACTTTCCCTTTCTGCTTCCAGACAAGGTTATGACGGATTTCATCGGATCTACTGCTACTTCACATCTCCATCTGCATGGGCTGACATTTATGTGTCACCGGCTTGATCAAACAGGCATGCAAGTTGGCCATAAAGTCGTCTGTCTGGTGGAGGTATGCCAGAGCTGGGTCGACTTTGCTGAAGGGGTCCTGGAAATGAGACATTGGGGACTTGAACAGGTTTGACTAAGACTGAGAGAGAGCCGAGAAGCTGCTTGAATCCCCAGTTTGAAACTCGTGAGTGCTTTTCTTTACCACATGGGTGTCTTTCCTAAGACAGCACCTTTTATAGGAGAGTTGGAGAGGAAGTATGTGCCTGTGTACTTGTAAGAGACATGAGGGGCTGTCCCTGTAAGATGGAAAAGGCTTCTTTTCTCTCTCCTTCAGCTGGAATTCCTCAAACTTACATTATAAAGTATGTCATTTTGCAATGCAAGGTACTGCCTGTTCGGCTCAAAAGCCTCGGGTAAACTTCTGACTTAAAAAGGCGATCTGTTTAAATAATCAGATTTTTGTGGCATTCAAGATTTGTTGCACTTAAGAAATACTCATTTGCAAAAGTTGCCATTAAGCACACACACATTGCTTGGTATAATTACAGTTCACAAGTTATAAAGTGATTAAGTAAAAGTATGCATATTTAGCGTGCTGTCCGCGGGTAGCTCTCCGAGCTCGGAATTTATAATTTGCGTTATTCGCTCACAGATGACAACACTGTCAAAACTATCCTGGATCACGTGGATCCACGAAAATGACTAAAAATGCTGTATTATGCATGGCAGGCCAGTAATGGGCAAGTTTTTGTAAAGAAACACTACACACCTATAGACTGAACATGTAATATGCATGCACATGACATCACTGGTCTCACAAATTAGCGTTTGGTAACACTTTAAAATAATGGTCTGTAGTTAACAAGTAGCTATGCAGGAAGTAATAGCTAGTAGTGATGGGAAGTCCGGTTCTTTTCCGCGAACCGGTTCGTTTTAATGAACCGGTTCAAAAAACCGGTTCACCAGTTCTTTTACGTCATCACGTAATGACGTCAATTCTATCATCCCGGCGGATAAAAATACTTCAAATTAAAGGGCATTTTTAATCACAACTTCAGTTAAATAATAGTATGCATTGTCATAATCATCTTGGATAAGTTTCTTACATTTACATTTTGAAAACGAACCCTGCTGCTGCAGCATAGGCGATGTGCTAACGCGGATGTTTTACATGTTTTAAATATATAAAATGCATAAATGGTCTTCATCATTTTATTTGTTATTAAATAAACTTACATTTCGCCGATTCGCCCTCTCATTTAAGTCCTGGGTTCACCCGTACTACTGCGTGCTCGTATATCAGCACAGGATCAGCCGAAAGAAAGTTCTGTTCAGAGACGGTGCTATCACGCATGCGCAGTATCTCCAGCTCATCGGTTCTCCGTATCGAACGTGTCCGAAAGAAACAGTTCTTGGTTCTGTACTAGTGATTCAAGAACTGCAACAACCAGTTCTCGACTCGAGAACCATAGCATAGCTGTGTGCTGAGCTGAAACCATACAGTCGACAAAACTAAAAAAATCGATGCATGTCTGTCTCCAATATCCTTCTGTAGCCTATACAGTGTATATCATGTTTATAATGTGTTAAACATAACGAATAATTCGTTATGTTAACACATTATAAACATTTACTAAGCAGTGCACCAAACCTTGGCAAGAGTTTACATCAATGATTTATATTGTTACTTAGAAATTAAATGAGCTAGCTGTTCCTGAAAATATTATTTAATAATAAATGTTTAGTAGTTTGACAGTTTTAGAATCCAATCATTATTTCCAATCGTTAAAATAATAGTGATAGCCTACAGTAATGTGATAAACATGTTTCCAAAATGTTTTATTTTGTTACACTTACTGATGTTCAACTAAAGACATGGAAACGTACATGTATACTGAGATACCTGTATGTTCGGTAGTACACGCATGCGCAGTATCAGCTGCTCGTGCTCGTCACTTCTCTCAGCACCAACATATGTCTCCGTTCAGGGAAGTTTTTGAGTTACTGAATAAAATGTACTAATGGATATTGGTTTATTTCGATTCGGAGGGACTGTCAGGCATGTCTGAAAGTGAGTAACTTTAGTAACTTGTGGTTTAGCGCTGACGCAAGACGCGAACTGTTTCGAACGATTCAGTCCGATTAAGTGTACTGGTTCGACCGGTTCACTAAAAAGAGCCGGTTCAAAAGAACGATTCGTTCACGAACCGGCCATCACTAATAGCTAGTACTGCATTAACACCAAAGGTAATACTATTAACTAATATGGAAGCAATATTAACTAAGCATTAAGTAATAGGTAATTTAGTACAAAGGTAGTTCCTTGGTAGGTATTTGATTGTTACTAAAGAAGTATATCCTCACTGAGAACTACTTGTGAACTAAGAAATAATAACCAATTAATTACTAATCACAAAAGTAACATGTCTAAAAAGTGAACAATTGTGGAGGTTTTACTCTTAACATGGTCATACCATTTCAGAAGCATGTGCCTCAAATGGGTTCTTTGTGGAAACCAGTTTATGAAGTTTATAAATCCCCCCAAATACAGTAGCTAGATTGACATGTAGTTGAAAAGTTACTTATAGTTAGTAGAATGTCTAAAGTGGACTATCAAAATAAAGTGTTACCGAAAATATTTCCAAGACTCCCAGTACATTTTGGGAACACCGTATGTGTTAGGATATCTGATGAACATATTGAAAATAGTTGAAATCATATTAATTATTTTTTTTAATTCAGGGAATGTTTCTATGACTTGTATAAGATGATAAAATCTTCTACAAAGTATATATGAAAATGTACAGCAAACACTGAATAAACGTCTTATAAACACAATACATATTATACTGTATGAAGTGGAGTCTTGGTTATAGCAGTCCAGGCCTATACTTCATTGGACTTGTATGCCCATCTTAGAAGTTGTGACGCAAAGTATTTACCCAAAGTGCAATGGCTGAAGTTGCGCTTTTAAAAAGTCCATCAGGCCCATGTAAGGCAATCGATTTCAATTCACAGAAGAGTTCAGGAACACAATTGATGTCAGAGCTGTTCAAAATGACTTCTTGTCCAAGCATTCACATGCTCTTTGGAGCAATTGTTGGCAAGAGCAAACGCAGAGGTCAAGTGCGGTACATGCTCTCCCAGCACATTCGGCATGAATCTGTCAGGCAGCTGCCAATGTCTGGGCTCACAGTGGAGGTTGCCAATTAGTATGCCCTCTCTCGACTGCCCACAGAGAGCTGAAGAAGGCATCCAGCACACCTGTCAATATTTACTGTTCCAACAAAATGCATCATTCAACGCCATCTGCTCCTGGACAGAGTAAGCAAAGAGATTTTAAGTGGTGACACTTACTTTAGTCTTAATCAATTCATTTCCCATGTGCCAATGAATATAGTTAAAAAGAGTTGAGTATCCATCCATCCATCCATCCATCCATCCATCCATCCATCCATCCATGCTACAGATTGCCAGTGCAAGGGGTTATGACAGGCCTACAAATCGTGAATTATATATATTTTTCTTCTCAGCACTATTGGTTAATACAAGAAACACCTTTGGAGTTCAAAGTTGTTGAGGGATTACTGTAATGTTGATATGGGAAACTGTCAGTTGAACTGTGTGGACCACCACCATCTTCATTCAGATGTCCAATATTGGCAGTGTTAGTTTGAGCCCAATCTCATGAAAGTTCGTATCTATAGCACGAATGTCATTTCTCGTGCCATTTATACACCAAAACTAGTTTTTGCGTGTATATGGTACGCATTTTTGCGCACTTTTTGGCGTACTGTATAATAAGTACGAACTCCCCACCCCCCTCCCCCCTAAACCTACCCAGGGAGTTTTCAGTGCGTAGCATATGCACGCAAAAAACATTTTTGGCATTTAAATACCACGAGAAATGACAATCGTGGTATAGATACGCACTTTCATGAGACTGTGTTGGTTAGTTTGCATACTGTTCATAATTGTGTGATTCAATTTGGCTTTGCAAATTTCCATAAGCCACCAATTCAAGAGCACTCTTTTAACTCTTAATGTTATGGACTGCAGAAAGTACTTGCAGAGTGTTGTGCTTGGAGGTGCCTTTGAAGGTATGCTGCCCAAATATATTGCTCAACTATATTCTATTTATGGTTCATGAAATTGCATCCCAAGGGACTATCCATGTTTTATTTGAAAAATTGAAAGCCCACACCACATTACGTCAGCGTAATTTATGTAGGTAACCTTGAAGATGCATTATCGGGGTTATCATAGAAACACAAACAACACATATAATGATCCTTTATCTCTCCTGACACAAGCTCTGTAGGTGGATTCCTTGGTACTCTTCCGTGGAGCCTTTCTCTCTGATGGATCACTGCTGGAACAGGATGGATGCCATTTTATCCCTTGACTGGTGCCTGGCATTTCACCCTTTCTTTTCCATTCATCTATCATCTAAAATGCCAATTTGTTTTGGTGCTGTAGCCACTGTGTACTCTACAAATATGTACTGTATGTGAAAACAGAAAAAGTCAAAAGTATGCTTTGATTGCCCATTTATCGGTAGGGCTCACTTCCAGCACACATAAAGTACATTTTTCTGTTGTAGAAAATGATGTTTTCTTTTTAAAAGAGTGGCAATGGAAGTGTTATAAGGAATATGGAAATTCATAGATTATGTTGTTATGTAATTCCTATTTTATGCTCCCAAAATAACATTTGTATGCTGTAATCTGTATGCATACTTCTAGGAAGGTCAAGGGTACTTTTCAACAAGAGGCCTCAGAGGGTACGAAAATGAGTGAAATGAGTATGTTATATAATTCCAGTGGCCATCATGCACTATATGCTTATAACATTATAGTATAGACATCAGTGGTCAAACTGGAAAAACTGTTAGCTGAAAGTCAGTGTACAAAAGCCTCACTCGCCCGCTCTATCCCCCATGATTGGCCCAAATTGCCTGCAGCTGTGATTCCCTTGCGTGTTGCACAGGAGACGCACCTGTCACTAATTATTAGGCAGGGGATATAACTTACCTGGTCAAGCAGTGCTTCTGTTTGCATCCGGGTGTGACCTGACCGAACTCGCATCTCCTATTTCCAATCTCCTGATCTCCTGCTAGCCTTGTGATTAATCCTGTGTGCGTCTTCCAAACGTGAGTTACTTTCCTTTCTCCACTTGCAACTGTTAGACGTGGTGGTTGTGGTGGTATTACGTTTGCCACACCAATATCTAATGCTCTCAGCTGCCTTTGCTGTCCATTGTGGGCCGTCAGCGTGCAATTGAGTTGGCTGCGAGTGTCTGTGCACTAACAACCGTGTACTATGCAACCGGAAGTAGCATAAATTAATTATTCTCCATGCCTTGTCATGTTTGTACATGTTTGTTCTTTATCTTTAATGTGTTACTATAATACCGTTGTGTTATATAATTATATTATATATTATTATATGATATATTGTGATTATTTATGTTAATATTATGTTAATGGCAATATGAACTTTGACACATTTTAATTTAAAATATTAGGTTAGGTTAAAAAAGCCTAAAAAAGTAAGGTTCCAGCATTTGTATGGAGTAATTTAGCATGTGTGCAGTTACAGATGTTACAGCTTCAGGGAAATTTGTATGATTACATCTACTGTAACCAACATAATTTATTTTCATGTTAATTATTGCATCAGTACATTAATTTAAATTTGACAATTTATTTTAGAAATACACTTGGAAAAGTCTTGTGTATTTTAAGATATATCACCAGTGGCGGTTCTACTTTGAATTACACCCAGGGCGAGACCCCCTTCAAGCGCCCCCCCCACCCCCCCCCCCCCCCCCCAAAAAAAAAAAAAAAAATTATTATATAAGCATATTATAGGCTACTGTAAAAACTCATAAGTAAAGTTGATTTTAGTTGATCATTTTGAAAAGTATTAGATAATATGGTGACCAAAATCTTGTTCAAAAAGCCTAATACACAGTGAAATCAATTCACCAAGTTAATAACATAATAATTTCTTTTAAAGGAGTGTCTTTCATCTTACCTACTAAACTTAAAAAAAGGTTAACACAAAAAAAGGTTTTATATAAAGATAAACCTCATATTTCAGCATTTGAATCATCTCTATAAAAAGAATGACTCAATAAAGATACATTACTGACATTTATAATGCACAGTAGCTTATCTTTTATTATTAATAGTAAAATTCGTACCGATTTTCCCATGGCTGTCGATGCTATTGAACCATGCACTCATTACACTCTCCACAACGACAAAGGAGTTTTAGTAGCTTATGTATTTCCACCACAGAAAAACGCTTGCTGTAGCTTTGCTAAAAGATTTATTTACGGAGAAGAGAAAAAAACACCCAAGTCAGTTTTTGGGTGCACGTGCACTCCCATACTGAAAAGTTTATGAGCGTGCTTCCCGTGAGCGCATAATGAGCGCGCTTCCCGTGCGCCTATTTGAAACATAGAGGATTTGAAATAACGACCTCGAGCGCGCAAAAGACGCGATACGTGAACTAATCAGGAGATCCCCTTGACATCGCTTCTGCGCACGGCACCTTCTCAGGAAGCAGGGCGCCATTGCCAATAATTGAATCGAAATGATAAAAAATAGAAAAACTTCGCGGCACAGAGTATTTTTTTAACTGCTCGTGCCGCCCCCCATGTGACATGAAGAAATGCCGCCCCGGGCGACTGCCCGGTTCGCCCGTGCCTAGAACCGCTACTGTATATCACATGCTCAGGGAGTAGGGAGCAGTGAACACATGGTCACTGTCAGCCGGAAACAAAAGTTTTGTCAGGGTAGCGAACATGTGGACAATACAGCTTTCAGCATGTTGACCCAGAGGAGCAGAACTTCCTTAAAGGTCCTGTAAATATCATGTAACCAAGACACATGACGTCTGAGTGCTTAGAAACAACAATGAAACGCGACCCTGTCACTCAAATTATACTGCAAGTGACAGTAGTTCTTTTTAGCAAGCCCACATCCATCCCTGTGCTACACAGCCTGTGCCCTCCAAGGCCAGCAGCCTATCAAACAGGAAACAAAATCAAGAGCACCCCTTAACTCTAAACACACTCTTGTCAAACAAAACGGTGGCCCAAGGAAAGACAAACTACAGGTACACCTGTCTGCATAAAAGGATCCATAAAAAGCTTAGTGTTCTCGTTTAATACATGGACATTTCAAAAGCTGTTTTTATGCACTGCTATATTTAATATTATGAGAGAAAATTAGGTTTCAGGAGAGCTCCCTATTATCCATTAAAGGCACAGAGGGACTTTTAAAAACACAATCCTTGGAGGGCTTTATGAAATACATAAAAATGCCCTCTGTTCTATTATTTTTTCATTTGGTGGTTCGGTGGGGTCAATCAGAGGAGCAGGCTCCGTCCACATCCCCTCCTGGTCTGTTATTGCTTGAGTGTGTGATGTTGTATGAGAGCGGTGGTGGGTAGAATAGCTTAGAGGTTTTGCCATCTAAATCACGCAGTGGACAGGATTGTTTCCTGAGACTAACTTCCTCCTACGCCCCATCTCACCAAAAGAACCTAAAGATTCCCCTTTCTTAAGGTGAAATCACGAAACAGTTGTTCTGCTTTTATAAGAGGTATTGGTAATGCTTTAGATTACAGCCTGGAAAGTACTGTGTAATTAAAGCGTTTTTACAACGTAACCTTCGGTAATTATAGTGTATCTATAACGTACTTACGAGGGAACAATATTTTAAGTTTGGGTAATAAAGGGGTAACAACCAGGAGAATAAAAATAATATTTATACTGTAAAGTATTATAGAACTAAGGGGTACTTATTCTACTATTTATGATAAAACAATCTTACATTTGGGATTTGGGAGAAATTTAGCAAGAACATACCATTTTGAAATAATGGTGAACCAGTACATACTGTATAGGCTTTTTAAAATGTACAGGGTATATATACGTATATATATATAAATTTAATAAAAAAAGTTATATTTTTAACAAAAGTGCACTGCGAAACTATTGCAACTTTTGCTTAAATATAGGGGAAAGATACTCTTGTTTCATTGGAGCTTGTTACCCTTTTATTTCGTATGGTTACAGAGCCTGATCTCATGAAAGTTCGTATCTATAGCACGAATGTCATTTCTCGTGGCATTTATACGCCTAAAACAGTTTTTGCGTGTATATGGTACACATTTTTCGCTTGCATATGATACGCACTTTTTGGCGTATAATACGCACAAACTCCCCACCCCCCTCCCCCCTAAACCTACCCCTGGGTTTTTTAGTGCGTAGTTTAAGCACGCAAAAAATATTTTTGCCGTATAAATGCCACGAGAAATGACATTCGTGGTATAGACACGCATCAGGGAAAATGTGACATTGCGAGCTGTAAATTAAAGTGGTGCTTGTGGAACCCCTTCACCTAGGCATAGCTGTCAACATTGAACATTGAAAATAAGGGAGTTTTCCCGGAATCCATCCCCAAAATAAGGGATTTTTTTTTTTGCACGATTCTCACCCACAAACTTTAAAAATAAAGCACAATCCTTAAAAGTCTAAGGTGTTCATAACTAGCCTATGTGTGAGAGAGAAAGAGACAGTGTCATTTAAAGGGAAAAAAATCTACATTTGGATTAGCATGTGTTGCTCTAGCATTTGGACAACAATTTCAACATTTAGCCTATCACACATCTTCCAAAATCCGCAAAATAGGGAAGTGGGCTGTGTTTATTTTAATTACATTTACACATTTTGTGTAGCTTTAAAGAGCCTATTTAGCCTGATGGTGGACCATCACTCAGAAGACACACTATCTTTATATCCTCCTGAGGCCCAGAACGTTTTTTTTTTTCAAGTTTTTTTTTCTTCTTCATGTAATCACATTGTTAAGAGCTTAAGAAACAAATGGAAAAAAAGAAAATATATTTTATTCATATATTTGAAAATCTATTTATAATAATTATTATTTGTTTAAATTACATTGATATCTGAATTTATGTAAAAACCTAGACTTTCAAACATCAAAATGTAATGTATTAATATGTATTCGAGTACAAAATTACATTCAGCTAGCCTAAACATCGTTTCCTATTTTTTATTTATTTTTTTGCCTGGAAACGCAAAGAAATTCCAGGCAAAGATACACGCCTGCCTGTCGCGTGAAAAATAGGCGTCAGTTCTATTTCTAGCATGCACGCGTTTTCTGGAGACGCGCGTGTCACACAGGCAGCGTGCAAAAAACGGACACACCACGCAGCCAGTGTGTCTCCGGCCAGCGCGCGCGGCACCGCATCCGAGGATAAACGACTTCAAGCCGAATCTGTCCGAGCCCGTACGTCTCACACAATCAGAGAGTAAAAATACGGTATATTTTACGGGAAAATACTCAAACGGGAAGACAGCGGGAAAAGAGCTAAAATACGTGAGAAACCCGGAAAAAACGGGAGGGTTGACAGCTATGCACCTAGGTCCTACTCGACCCGCTCCGAGCGGGCCTTGAACCAGGGTCTCCGGCATGAGAGTCAGGCACTCTAACAAGGAGGCTAAAGACTGCAGCCTCTAGCATCTTATTGAGATCAGGGAAGTGAGGTTTACTCGCACAGCAACTACTAGCTGGCCTCCGTTACACTCACCCCCCTAAACCTCATTCTCATCTGGGTTACGGCTAGGGATGTCCCGATCCGATCCACGGCATCGGTATCGCGCCGATACCGGCCCAGAACGCTAGATCGGAGATCGGAGGGGAGAAAAAAATATGAGCGATATCCAGTTTAGCGGCGCAGCCTGTCACGTGATGATTGTTGTGTTTAAGCACACACGCGCAGAGAATCACTCTCGCTTTTGCGCACGGATTCTAATGTAATCGGATGATTCCACAAAAGCTGCATTTCAGTCTTTTCAGAAATTCATTGGCTATCAGAAAATAGCGTCATTTCATTCTCTATTGCAACTGGATAGATAAACTGTCACTCAAAGAGAGAGCGAAACTGGCGCGCGTAAAGTTTGAAGCGAAATTTACGCGCGTGACGCGCGTCAGAATCAAAATCCGTTGGCAGTCATTGTTTTTATGTCGACCGAGCATTCATCAAGAGAGTTACCGCTCTGTATTTACTCTGGATAGCAGAACAGCGGCGTGGGGATCATCGTCGCCGTATATTTGTGTCCACCGGACCCTTCGGAGCCGAACCGTTTGGCGAGTTTCACCATTTGCTCGCTCCAGGAGCTGCGCTGGATGACGGCCGCTGTCAGCGGTACTTCCGCCTGTCACGCGCCCAGTTTGATGACCTGTTGTCCCGCATCTGAGCGAGGATCACCCTCGCCCGGCCCCTCATCCATCTAATCTAGCTGTCATTTATTTTTGTTTTGATAATAAATAGAGCCAGCCTTCAAAAGTTATTAACCTGTCCTGTGATTTTTTTCTCTCTCTCACGTCCACGACACGAATTTATGCACATATGTTGATATATATATATAGCGCGCTATGTATGTTATGCGCGCAGTATGTCTCGCTCTAGATTCCGGGAGATTTGAACTAATTTGCGGGCATTAGGGAGACGCTATCAATATGCGGGAGACTCCCGGAACTTCCGGGAGACTTGGGATGTCTGTCTTTACAACATAATACTATTTCTAGATATGGAATGAATAACATTCAATACAAAATGAACATGTCTTGTATAGAAATAATGTTTTAAGTGATGAAACATTTGCTTTGTTGTGCATAATCCCACCATGCATTTAGTCATATTAACAAAATAATTTATTGAAGCATCCAGACACTTCACCACGTGAGCAAGCAGCTAGGCTCCTGATTGGTTAACGCGGCGCGAATTCACGCCAAAGTTCAGATTTTTCAACTCGGGCGGCAGACGCGAATTCGCGTCAAACGCGTGAATGCACAACGCTCAATTCGCGCCATTCGCGCCAACTTGACGCGCGAATGAGGCATATTCGCGTCTTCCGCGCCGCGCTCCACGCCTCATTCGCGCCGCAGGAATTTTTCTTGCATTGACTTAACATTGAAATCATTCGCGCCTGACGCCCTATTCGCGTCCGGTGTGAACGTAGCATTAGTGCGTCGAAGTTGTGATAGCGCTGTCGGCTAACGCGAAATGCTACTATTTACATTCCATGGATGTTTATTCATATATACAATTGTTTTGGACTAAAAACTTCTTCAAATTGGATTGTATGGACGCTTTACAGTGAAACCAAACCATTTTTGTTGGAATGTGGACTAACAGATGGCTAATTGGTGAGTTTCTTCCAGTTTGTGTTGGTTTGTTTTGGCTGTTGGTGGTCTGACAAAGAGACAGATTGTGCCCGCTGTGTTGATTGTATCTTAAAATGGTTTACGTCGTTCGAATCACGAGTTTCTCAGCTTTCCAAAGATATGTATTATGTTTACTTTTGTGTTTGTTTTGTTTTGTCTTTCACAAAGTTAAACCTATAAACCACCCTGTGGGCCGTATACGGCACGTCGGACCACGAAAAAAAAAAAATATCGGACTAATATCGGTATCGGCAAAAGCCAAAGGTGCGGCATCGGTATCGGTATCGGAAGTGAAAAAGTGGTATCGGGACATCCCTAGTTACGGCACCAGATACCAGGTAATGTAACCCCTCCACCTGGGTCCTACTCGACCCGCTCCGAGCAAGCCTCGAACCAGGGTACTAGCTAGCCTCCGTTACCCTCTTGTTCCATGTAGTTACTGGGTGTACAATAAAAATGCATACAAACAATCTTATATCACTGAATCGGAAACCTTTATTTATTATACAAGCACCACTTAGCCTGTAACAACATGAAACCAGATATATTTCCCAGTATATTTAAAAAAAAATGCAATAGTCTTAGCTTTTCTTGCCTTGAAACATGTTAGCCCAAACATAAACATCTTCACTTTTGTTATAAAAAAACAACACTTTTTAATTTGTTTTTATAAATGCATAGATATGTACCCTGTCATTTAAAAAAAAAGCCTATACAGTACATACAGTACTGGTACACAGTACAAAAATGTATGCAGTTTATGCTATCGCTAAATTGCTCCCAAATGTAATATTGTATCATAATAGTAGAATTAATAGTGAATAATATTGAACTACCCTTTAGTTCTATAATTAGAGTATTAATATTTGTTTAATTCTTCTCCTGGTTGTTACCCCTTTATTCCCCAAACTTTACATATTGTTCCCTTATACTTACATGCAAGTACTTTATAGGTAAACTATAATTACAGAAAGTTACACTGTAAATCCCTCTCAATTACACAGTACTTTCCGGGCTGTTCTAAAAAAAATTCTTTAATTCTTTCAAATAGAAGTTTTTTGTAAGCAACATATCAATAATTCTTTATAGTATTTAGTTATAGTAGTTAACACTATATTTTTATTTACTTGATTTAGGTATAAATGCCTCATTTTAAATCTGATTTTATCTAAACAATTTTTACAACGGGATTGTTTAGTAAAAGTTTGGGTCATTTATCAGTGACTCATTTTTTTTTGGTAATATCAAGCAAGCAAATTTATTCTCAAAAATGACTGTCAAACACAAGTACCATCACACTTTACTTAATATACTCATGCATTTTAAAAATAATAACATGGATGAACAAAGGTAAGGTAAGCCTATTTAATAGAATGAAGCATGCCTGCATGGAAACCCTTCCCAGCTAACAGACAGTGCACCAGTAACACGATTTATTAGTACTTTTTGGTAATTTCATGACTTACTAATTGGCAATGTAACTACGATGTTGCATGTACATGACTTCCTTTGCTCTTAATAGTGAAGTGATGTACAGTGCACGCAATGGAAGAGTATGTGCCACAAGCACAGTATAACGTCTGACATGACTGTAGAGTTTGTTTTTCTGAGGTGAAAGAAATTATTTTGTGTCAAGTTACGAAAGAAAATAATGTCAGAATAATGACACTTTGTTATAATGATCTTCTGACAGTAGATACAAAATGAAAGTCACTTAAAATGGTCTTGCAACTCACTTTTTAAATATATTTTATTCACATATAAATACTGATTACCAAAAAAATATATATAGACCACACAAATTTGGCAAACAGAAGCATGAGAGTGCATGTTTGAGCTCTAGAACCAATGAGGTTAATTCTCATGTCATGCCAGCATGTTTGCGCTCCTGCAAGAACCAATGAGGTTTGTTCTCGCACATCAAACAAGTATGGTTGTGCTTCCATTTACCATGTTTGAGTACACTATGTCAATTTGCTGATCAATATTTTATAATTTATTATAAAATTTATATCTGTTCATCAAATAAAGTCATCATGTACTTTCAGAAAACATGGATTAATCCCCTTGATTCATATGGATTTATTTGAACCATCAGTTCAAAAGTGAATAGAATGGAGGGACAGAAATCTGTGATTTCATAAAAAAAAAAATATATATATCTTCATTTGTGTTTCAAAGACGAACGAAAGATTTATGGTTTGGAACGACATGCGAGTAAGTAATTTTAACTTTTGGTTGAACTGTCTCTTTAATGAATCATCTCTGTTCTTTTCATTCTCAGGTATACATCTCAGTCAGACAGCATTAAACAATGGCTGTTAGGGTCAGCCAGTCACGCCAGTTCTCACACCTGCAATGAGAGTCCTTGAAATCCAGGCTGAAGCAATCAATCACATACATCCTGATGTGTGCAAGAGGCGATAAGGAAGTTTTAAAAGAGGGAAACACAGAGACAACTCCAGAAAGTAATTTACATGCCTAATGAGACATCTCAGCTTGGTGCCCACTATAGACACACACACACAGAGACACACACACACACACACGTGAATGCATCGCTGTGGAATTTCAAAACCTGCCCTTCTCACTGCTGTGTGGCAGCCCAATTAAACATCTCAAAGCGTTTATGAAACTGAGATATAAATTGCACACGTCTCACTTGGCTACTAAAATCATGTCCTTACATAGCTTTTACCTTACATCAATTTAAATGAAGTTTTATCATGCTTTTTAATGGAATCTGTCTGAGAGGAAATAATAAAAAAACATCCTTTAGTAAGTGTCTGACCTCTCTTGACATTTCATTTAATTAAGGATGACTTGTCTTTTTTGAGTAAGATAGAAAAGATAAGAATGAAGAAAAATGACTTGATGTCATGGGTCACTATTTAGTGAGTCATTAACTGAAAAGAACGAGGATTACATTTGCTATCTGGGTTTGCATGCACTAGCGCACAAATCTCTTGCAAACTGTCCTCAGTGTGACCATATTTGCGTAATTGAGTATTGTTCCTTGAGTATTGAGTATGCTTAACCCCTTTGAAAAAAAAAAGTGTACACTGTAAAATATACCATAGAATAAATGCATTCTGGTTGATATAATTATGTCGTTTTCAAGAAAGTAGCCTAGCAGGGTTCTCAAGTTTGAGCAAAAGCTTGGAGTGAGATCACACGCGGTTAGGGGAGGAGCCATAATGAAGCCCCGCCCCACCCATCCCCGCCCCCAATTTTACCCATTGTTCATAATTAACCAGAACAAATTAAAATTATAACAATTAGTAAATCTGATAAATGACAGAGCAATTCATCACATCAAATACTCTTTAATGCAGTATTACAAATATAGCTAACCAAAAATATAACAAATTGCTCCAAACAGTTTCAAACAAATCTTTAAAAATTGCATTTTGATTTTTGAATGCGTCTTCTAATCTAAACGAATGATTTATTGTGTGGTGGGACATTGAGAACAAATGGACAGATTAGAGTGCACCACCTCTTCCACTGTCTCGTCCTCTAATCTGGCAACCTTTTTAGGGGGCTTACCCTTTTGTGCCCAAAATGACAAAATATCTTTCTGCTTTTTTCCTGACATCTTTGAAAAATACAAATGCAACATTATGACAATGATTAAATATTACCCAGAGCAATCTGCTGTAATGCATCCTTAATGTAACTAGAAAGACTATTAATATTACAGTATAATATAATTTAAAATAAAATCAGTAAATCTTCATTCCTTTCCATACCCACTAACATTTCTCTTAGTTTCAGATAACGTAAGATAGCCAAACTGAGCCTGGTTGCATTGTAGAGTTTTTGACTGCATCAATAATAATGTACGATGGGCTACATATTAAATGTTCTAGCCCAAAAATGTTAGACGAGCTTCTTCCAACTTACCTTCTTCTCCATCACGACATATGTGTTCGCGCGATGTTGTTGGTTACCTAGTAACGAACGTACGGTGACCGAGGATGTTCCGTCCATTTCCGTGTGTTCGCGCTACTGAATGACATGTCATGTATAGATCAGTGGTGCACGCAGCGCGCATATATGTTGCCTAGTAACGAACGCAATCTGGCGGAGATACGCGCTGGCGGCAGGAAACTTCACTTTGTTTGCCTGCGCCTCGTATAGAAAGCTTTCAGCCAGGACAACTTGGTTGGCATTGCCTTTTCAGCGTGAGAAATACACAGTGTGGCGTGTGAGCGTGTGAACCGGTCGAAATGCGTGTGTCTCACGGCCAATGCGTGAGACTTGAGAACCCTGTAGCCTAGGAATATACTGTGAATTAACAGTTTACATGCATTAACAGTATATAACAATTATATGTAAATTAACAGTATATAACAGTTAATAACAAATATATGTGTTATATGTTAACAGTATATAACAAATATATGTGATTTAACAGTATATAAGAATTAATAGAATTGACAAAGTCAACTCTCAGAGGCTGTGTTCCAAATCACACCCTATACCCTCATTCACTATTCACAACATTAGTTCACCAATTTAGTCCCAATTTACTGAGTTAATAAAAACAAGTTAATTGAGACACTGATGAACACCTGCTGTTAACATGCATCACTGAAGGGAAGAAGAACAAGAACAAAAGAACAAGAACAGAAAAAAGATCAACTGAAGATTTTAAATCTCTGATTTTAAAGACATTAAATCTCTGAAGATCTTAGCAGAGCAGCTATGTACTGTAGCAGCTATGGTAGCTTTGGAGAGACATCTGTAGCTAAATTTGTCCGTTATAAAAGAGAAAGACAAATATTTTCTGATGAACGCTCCGCTATCACCTTCTGACCTGTTCTCCAAAGCTGTCACTTCAGTCGCCGCCGGGTTTCAGGAAGCGAAGAAAGAAAGAAAAAAAAGTAAACGCCGTTCCAACAATATCTCCCTCGCCGCTCAAAATCTGGATCTAGGACAGCTGGTCCAAGTGGCCAGCCTCAGCCGTCAACCAGCTCCTCCCATCGAGCAGTAGTATTGCCTCTAGAGACCCTCCTGCAGGGGCCTGGCAACAGAGAAAGTCCTCTCAACCGAAGTCCTCCAGCCAGAAGGGTGATCTGAGGGTCGTCCGTCAGGTGAAGAGCGCTTCGGGAAAGAGGTCCTAATGTAGTGTAGGACTTCAGAGGGTTGCCCCGCCTGCTGTGGAGCAATCAAGGTTGTTCTAGCAGCAGGAGCCCTCTGGGAAAAAGTTGTTGTTCCGCCGTCTTGAACGTTTCGGGCTACATCGATTCCCAGAATAGTGCTCGAAAAATCGTCTAAAGTCTCAAGGGGCTGGTTCCCTTAGTAGATTTTGTAGAAGAATGGCAATGCCTTCCGAAAATATCTACATGAGTCCTGAATATTTTAAAATATGGGTACAGACTGCAGTTCGGTCACCGACCTCCCAAGTTTGCCGGGATCATACCGACTGCAGTGGTTCCAGAACAGGCGTGTGTCACCGAGTGGAGCAGGCAGAAGATCAGGCAGAGTCCAGATTAACACGAAGATAATTTTAATTCCAATAACAGGCAAGAAGACGGTAAACAGGTGCAACACAGGGTAACATTCAACATCGACCGACAAGGACTGAATAAAACAGAGGGAACTAAATACATGGAAGAATCAAACATAATGAGGTGAAGACAGGTGAAACAGATGAACAGGACGCTGAACGGGAGGCTGATGAGGGAGTGAGTTCAGGTGTGCAGACGAGAGGATCATGGGAAGTGTAGTGCTGGAGACGCAGACAGGATGGTGCAGACGAAGGACTGTGACAGTACTCCCCCCTCCCGGTAGGCGTGACCTCACGCCGTAGCATCAACGGGGAGGGGGGGTGGGCGCCCTGGAGGCTGTGGAGGGCGTGGTCCGGGCGGAGCAGGCTGAGGGCGTGGCCAGGGCGGAGCAGGCTGAGGGCGTGGCCAGGGCGGAGCAGGCTGAGGGCATGGCCAGGGCGGAGCAGGCTGAGGGCGAGACCAGGGCGGAGCAGGCTGAGGGCGTGGCCAGGGCGGAGCAGGCTGAGGGCGTCCCCAGGGCAAAGCAGGCTGAGGGCGAGACCAGGGCGGAGCAGGCTGAGGGCGAGACCAGGGCGGAGCAGGCTGAGGGCGTGGCCAGGGCGGAGCAGGCTGAGGGCGTGGCCAGGGCAAAGCAGGCTGAGGGCGAGACCAGGGCGGAGCAGGCTGAGGGCGAGACCAGGGCGGAGCAGGCTGAGGGCGAGACCAGGGCGGAGCAGATGGAGGGCGAGACCAGGGCGGAGCAGATGGAGGGAGGACCCCTGGTGGAGCCGATGGTAGTGGGGCTGACAACACCAGGGGGCCGACTGACAGGGGCGGAGCAGATGGGAGAGGAGACCAGGGTGCAGCACAGGGACAGACGACGTTGGGTGCTGAGGAGGGACCGAGGGACCATGGTGACACCGCAGGCTCAGGTGACGGAAGTGACGACAGGGGCACAGAGGGACACGGTGAGGTCAGAGGGAGTGAGGGCTGACGGGTGACTGGAGGGAGTGAGGAGTCCGACAGAACTGGGGGGGTGACATGACGGGGCGGAGACAGAGGAAGGAAGTCCCAAGGTGAAGGGAGGATGACGAGGGAGCGAAGGGAGTCCGGAGGGTCGAGGGAGCCTGGCCGAGCTGGTGGGCTGAGGGGCCATGGAGGAGCTGAGGGAGGTAGGAGCCACGGGGAAGCCAATGGGACCGGGGGCCGAGGAAGTGTCTCTGAGGAGGAGGTGTGAGGCGAAGGCCGGGGATCCAAGGACCAGGCTGGGTCAGGGGAGCTAGCAGACGGAAGGGCTGACGGCTGCGTGACGGGAGGAGGTGGGAGAGGGAGGCTGGGTGGGATCCTGGTCTCCGGCTGGACGGTCTGGACGGTCTCCGGCTGGACGGTCTCCGGCTGGACGGTCTGGACGGTCTCTGGCTGGACGGTCTCCGGCTGGACGGACTTTGGCTGGATGGTCTGGACGGTCTCTGGCTGGACGGTCTGGACGGTCTCTGGCTGGACGGTCTGGACGGTCTCTGGCTGGACGGTCTCTGGCTGGACGGTCTGGACGGTCTCCGGCTGGACGGTCTGGACGATCTCTGGTGCGGGCTGGACGGGGCTGGACGGAACCAGCGAAGAGGAGAGCTTGGGCTCGGCGAGGCTGGACGGAACCAGTGGAGAAGTGAGCTCGGGCACGGCGAGGCTGGACGGAACCAGCGGAGAAGCGAGCTCGGGCACGGCGAGGCTGGACGGAACCAGCGGAGAAGCGAGCTCGGGCACGGCGAGGCTGGACAGAACCAGCGGAGAGGAGGGCTCGAGCTCGGCGGGGCTGGACGGAACCAGCGGAGAGGAGAGCTCGAGCTTTGCAGGGCTGATGTGGAGCGCCGGCTTTCTGGGGACAAGAACCAAACGGGGCCATGATTCTTTGGGGTCGGTCGATCTGTCACCGAGTGGAGCAGGCAGAAGATCAGGCAGAGTCCAGATTAACACGAAGATAATTTTAATTCCAATAACAGGCAAGAAGACGGTAAACAGGTGCAACACAGGGTAACAATTAACATCGACCGACAAGGACTGAATAAAACAGAGGGAACTAAATACATGGAAGAATCAAACATAATGAGGTGAAGACAGGTGAAACAGATGAACAGGACGCTGAACGGGAGGCTGATGAGGGAGTGAGTTCAGGTGTGCAGACGAGAGGATCATGGGAAGTGTAGTGCTGGAGACGCAGACAGGATGGTGCAGACAAAGGACTGTGACAGCGTGGTTGTTCTGGAACAAGAGGTACAGACTCTACTAGAATTAAGGGGCCATTGAAAGTGTTCCCCTACCAGACAGGGAGTCCGGGTTTTACAGCTGGTACTTTATAGTTCCAAAGATGGATAGCAGACTGAGGCCAATTTTAGATCTAAGTTTCCCTTCTGTCAATTTTAGATCAAAGTTTCCCTTCTGTCACATCAGTGCCTCCATGGAACTGCACCACCATATCTCAAACAACTCATCACCCCCCTTTCCTCATCACGCCAACTCCGCTCTGGACAGGCCAATCTCCTTCAGCCTGTGAGGACAAAGCTTCGTACTATGGGTGATTGAGCCTTCTGTTCAGTTTCACCTAGTCTCTGGAATGCTCTCCCTGTCTAACTAAGAGTCCCTCAGACTGTGGACTCTTTTAATAAAAGGCCTTAAAACCCATTTTTTAGAAAAGCCTTTTATAGCTGACAGTGTTTTGTATTTCATTTTTTTTTTTAATGTTTCTGTTTTTATGTTGTAGCACTTTGATGTCATTAATTTGATGTAAAGTGTGTTACAAATAAAATATTATTATTATTATTATTATTATTATCTAGGGCTTCTCAATCGTTCTTTGAGGAGATCCAGGTCCGAGGACTGGTTTGTCACGATAGATCTAAAAGTTGCTTATTGTTCATGTCTCCATCCTTCCATGTCACAGGAGGTTCCTGAGGTTCGCTTTCGAGGGCAAAGCATACCAATATCGGGTTCTTCCGTTCAGCCTAGCACTCTCTCCCCCCACGATCACTATGGCTCCACTGAGGCTTCAGGGCATCCGTATACTGAATTACATCAACGACCGGCTCATATTGGCAGAGTCTCTAGAAATGGCAGTTTGACATCGAGATGTCGTCTTTGGCCACTTTTAGAATTGGGGGTTGAGACTCAACACTAAGAAATATGTGTTGGACCCAGCTCAGAAGACTACTCTTCTGGGCATGATATGTAATTCGGTTACAATACGGGCACATACGTCTCCCGCTCGTATCGAATCCATCCCGGCCATGGTGTCCAGGATAAAGCTAGGCCAGGCCATCACTGTAAACCAATTTCAAAGACTGCTGGGCCTCATGGCAGCGGCATCCAACATTATACATTTGGGCCTTCTACACATGAGGCCTCTTCAGTGGTTGCTGAGAGCCAAGGGATTTTCCCCAAGGGGAATGCGTTCCGTATGATCAGAGTAACGCGCAGATGCCTTTGTTCTCTATTAATATAGAAGAAACCTTGGTTCCTGTCCAAAGGGCCAGTGTTAGGAGCATCATGTCGCTGGAAAACCATTTCAACAGACGCCTCCCTCACTGGCTGGGGCACGGTCATTGGCGGCCGCTTTGCCAGCGGTCTGTGGCAGGACTATCATCATTCTTGGCATATAAATTGCCTAGAGATGTTGGCTGTGTTCAGGGCTCTGAGGAGCTTCCTTCCAGACGTCAAGGGTTACCATGTCCTAGTATGATCTGACAATACATCAGTGGTAACTTATCTAAACATACAAGGGGGACTCAGATCGCGCCCTCTGTACAGATTGGTGCATCAGATTATCTTTTGGTCCCAAGGGAAAATACTGTTCATCAGGGCAATGTATGTTCCGGGGGTTCAGAATCAGGGAGCAGACATCCTGTCGAGGCAAGGGCTGAGGCCGGGGAATGGAGACTTCATCCAGATGTGGTGAAGTTGATATGGGAGAGGTTTGGAACGATGGAAGTGGATCTATTCGCGTCTCATCAGTAGGGATGAGTACCGAAACCCGGTATTAAACGGGCCCCGGTGCTGAATTTTGAAAGACCGCTGTATCGATAAGCTCGGACGTTATCGGTTCTGCTGTCGGTACTGGAGAAATTATTTATCATTCCTATAAATACGTTATCTTGAACATGTTTATATCGCCAGCCTTTTCTATATATAAACTATATTTTAATTAAACCATTTGTCTGTGATGCAAATTTGAAATTCGCAGTTTAGCAGAGAGAGAGAGAGAGAGCGATCTCTCACGCAAAGCCACAGCACGCGCAACACGACAGCCCTGCTTAATGAGTGACAATCAGGACAGAACTAAACATTCAACGTGGTTACACTTTAGCTGTGGGATATTATTCTAATATATTTTGTATTTCGGCTTCCAAATATTATAAAAAGAAGATATTTGAAATAAAACCGTTAAAAAACAAGACGCATGATCTGTCCAGCTTAACTTCCTTTACTTCACAGCACTGCGGAGCGCTGTCAGTTCTTCCTAACGTACCGTCAGAATCAGCACGATCGGCGATTGTTGCAAAATGCTGTCTCTACTGTCTCTACTGTTGTCTATCTATGACTATACTATACAGTGCTATTTTATATTTGATTACTAAATTAGGTTTCTTTTCAGACAGAAACAATTACCTGAAAAGATATGTTAGTACACCTTCCTGAAATTAAAGCACTTTTGTATATAATTTGTATCTTTGATTGATTTTATTCTTGTGTTTGTACTTGTTTTTTTTTCTTATGTGTCCTTTTTTGTATATAAAACAAAAAAAGCCTGCACATTGCTGCATAACAAAAATATTTTTTTCGTTTTGCTTTTCTTTTACATTTCAAAAATATAGAGTTTAATTATGTTCTTAATTCTTAAAAAAAAAAAAAAAAAAAAAAAAGAACCGATAAGAATACCGTTAAAGTACCGGATCGATAAGCGGTATCGGTAAGAGTAGTAATACCGATAAAACCTTAACGATACCCATCCCTACTTATCAGTCATTAGTCTTCTGGTTGCCCCAAGGTGGCTGGCCCGAGTATGGTTTTCAGACATAATATCACTCCTGATATCAACTTCAACTTTCAACTTTTATTTATAAAGCACAATAAAAACAACAGTAGTTGAACATTGTGCTGTACAAAAGAAATAAAATATCGTAAAAAAAGCAAGACTGACCGCAAAACTAATGTGAAAAGGAGGGGGGGGGGGTGTTTACATCGAAACCACCAATTTGACCATTCAACATTCAATCAAGGACACTTGTAGGCCAGTGAAAACAGGTAGGTTTTTAACTTAGATTTAAAAACAGACTCAGTGGATATTAATCTTAAAGATACAGGAAGACTATTCCATAGTTTTGGACCAACAACAGAAAAAGCACGGTCCCCTCTCGTCTTCAGCCTTGATCTTGGAACCATCAACAATCTTTGTTGAGATGACCTCAGTGATCTAGTACAGTCATTTAGTTTTCAAAAGATCAGACAGATAGCTTGGAGCTAAATTGTTCATGGCTTTAAAAACAAAAAGCAAAATTTTAAATTCTATTCTATGACAAACTGGTAGCCAGTGCAACGAACGCAGTATTGGAGGTGACATGATCAAAACTTCCTTGTGCCAGTCAAAAGTCTGGCTGCTGCATTTTGGACCATCTGAAGACGACTAATATTGGACTGGCTCATTCCAATATA
>NW_024121133.1:6861623-6966466 GCF_016745375.1 Pimephales promelas
TTTGATTACGTAACTGCAGATCATCTGTCCATCATTGTATAAAGCCTGCCCATTTTTTGACTGATCATTATTACTCCTCAATGGATCGAGTCCAGACCAGACTTCCAGACCAAAAAATGTTGTGGGCGGGGTTCGGGCTGCTCGCCATCTGCACATTCCTGTATTTGAGTGCTCTGGTTAAAGAGTTCACTAGGTGGCAACACTCAAAGCTAGATTATTTAAAGCTAGCTTTTAAAAGTATTCAAAGAAGAATTTGGAAAATGGCAATAAAGCAGCAAAGATTCAGGTTAAAATAGAATATGCCAGGTACTATGCAAGATACTGTTCTGAATATGCAAGGTACTGAAGTTACTGTTCCCACATTTATACAAGTTGAATTTGGAAGAATGTAAAGATAGAGGTCAAATGAAGTGTCAATAAAAATCTTATTGGTGAAATCAGTACGTTGCTCAAAAAGGCTAGAATGCTTGACCATTCACAAGATACAATGGTAAAAACAAAAAAACAACAACAACAAAAAAAAAAAAAACACATCCTCTAAAGTCAAATACCAATAGTTTGTTTAACTGGAAAGCTAATACCAGCAAAGAAACTCATTCATCCAGATGACAAACTTTCCCTTGATAAAGTTTTATGTTACCATGGCACCTCATTTGATTATTAAAATAATTTCACCTATTTACGGGTACAAGCACTCATAAATGTGGCCATTTTGTTGTAAAAGTTCATTTCGACTGTAAGTTTCACCATCTTAAGTGAGATTCCACCCTGAATGGAGCAAACAAGGGGACAGTGAACGGCTATATAATAAGTGTACAGCGATACTTCACTTCACAGGGAGTGGATTTTACTCCCAATTCAATGTATATCTGTGGAAGCTTGTTTCCATTATGATAATTGCTTAAGAAGATACGATTTAAAAGATTAGCTTGCAATTGTGAGTTATAAAGTCAGAATTTCCGAGAAACAAAAGTCAGAATTGTGTGATAAAAATTTGCAATTACCTTTTTATTTATTATTTAGTGGTGGAATCAAATCAAGCTTTCATTCGTATCACTCCAATACTTATAGTTTGAATAAAATAAACACAGTAGCTACACATTTTAATTTAAAATGTAAAGTTAGGTTCCAGCATTTGTATGGAGTAATTTAGCATGTGTGCAGTTACAGATGTTACAGCTTCAGGGATATTTGTGGAATTCTACTGTAACCAACATAATTTATTTTCATGTTAATTATTGCATCAGTACATTAATTTAAATTTGACAATTTATTTTAGAAATACACTTGGAAAAGTGTAGTGTATTTTAAGATATATCACATGCTCAGGGCGTAGGGAGCAGTGAACACATGGGGACCCTGTCAGCCGGAAACAAAAGTTTTGTCAGGGTAGCGAACATGTGGACAATACAGCTTTCAGCATGTTGACCCAGAGGAGCAGAACTTCCTTAAAAGTCCTGTAAATATCATGTAACCAAGACACATGACGTCTGAGTGGTTAGAAACAATGAAACACGACCCTGTCACTCAAATTATACTGCAAGTGACAGTAGTTCTTTTTAGTAAGCCCACATCCATCCCTGTGCTACACAGCCTGTGCCCTCCAAGGCCAGCAGCCCATCAAACAGGAAACAAAATCAAAAGCACCCCTTAAATCTAAACACACTCTTGTCAAACAAAACGGTAGCCCAAGGAAAGACAAACTACAGGTACACCTGTCTGCATAAAAGGATCCATAAAAAGCTTAGTGTTCTCGTTTAATACATGGACATTTCAAAAGCTGTTTTTATGCACTGCTATATTTAATATTATGAGAGAAAATTAGGTTTCAGGAGAGCTCCATTAAAGGCACAGAGGGACTTTTAAAAACACAATCCTTGGAGGGCTTTATGAAATACATAAAAATGCCCTCTGTTCTATTATTTTTTCATTTGGTGGTTCGGTGGGGTCAGTCAGAGGAGCAGGCTCCGTCCACATCCCCTCCTGGTCTGTTATTGCTTGAGTGTGTGATGTTGTATGAGAGCGGTGGTGGGTAGAATAGCTTAGAGGTTTTGCCATCTAAATCACGCAGTGGACAGGATTGTTTCCTGAGACTAACTTCCTCCTACGCCCCAACTCACCAAAAGAACCTAAAGATTCGCCTTTCTTAAGGTGAAATCACGAAACAGTTGTGCTACTTTTATAAGAGTTATTGGTAATGCTCAACGCATTCTCATCCTTTAACGTCATATAGAACGCTATATGACAAAACGGCGCTATACTACGCACATGGCACCCGTTATCGTTAATATAACACGTGCTGTGAGGGCTAAGTTTAGGTGTGGGGTAGGGTGTGCGTGTCATATTCACGCTAAAGGATTTATAACGTCTTGGGTTCGCGTGTTATATTAACGATAAAGTGTGCCATGTGCGTAGTATAGCGCCGTTTTTGCATATAGCGTTCTATATGACGTTAAAGGATGAGAACGGGCTGTAATGCTTTAGATTACAGCCCGGAAAGTACTGTGTAATTAAAGCGTTTTTACAACGTAACCTTCAGTAATTATAGTGTATCTATAATGTACTTACCAGGGAAAAATATTTTAAGTTTGGGTAATAAAGGGGTAACAACCAGGAGAATAAAAATAATATTTATACTGTAAAGTATTATAGAACTAAGGGGTACTTATTCTACTATTTATGATAAAACAATCTTACATTTGGGATTTGGGAGAAATTTAGCAAGAACATACCATTTTGAAATAATGGTGAACCAGTACATACTGTATAGGCTTTTTAAAATGTACAGGCTATATATACGTATATATATATGCATTTAATAAAAAAAGTTATATTTTTAACAAAAGTGCACTGCGAAACTATTGCAACTTTTGCTTAAATATAGGGGAAAGATACTCTTGTTTCATTGGAGCTTGTTACCCTTTTGTTTCGTATGGTTACAGAGCCCGATCTCATGAAAGTTCGTATCTATAGCACGAATGTCATTTCTCGTGGCATTTATACGCCTAAAACAGTTTTTGCGTGTATATGGTACACATTTTTCGCTTGCATATGATACGCACTTTTTGGCGTATAATACGCACAAACTCCCCACCCCCCTCCCCCCTAAACCTACCCCTGGGTTTTTTAGTGCGTAGTTTAAGCACGCAAAAAATATTTTTGCCGTATAAATGCCACGAGAAATGACATTCGTGGTATAGACACGCATCTTCATGAGACTGTGTTGGGTTACAGGGTAAATGTGACATTGCGAGCTGTAAATTAAAGTGGTGCTTGTGGATCCCCTTCACCTAGGTCCTACTCGACCCGCTCCGAGCGGGCCTCGAACCAGGGTCTCTGGCATGAGAGTCAGGCACTCTAACAAGGAGGCTAAAGACTGCAGCCTCTAGCATCTTATTGAGATCAGGGAAGTGAGGTTTACTCGCACAGCAACTACTAGCTGGCCTCCGTTACACTCACCCCCCTAAACCTCATTCTCATCTGGGTTACGGCACCAGATACCAGGTAATGTAACCCCTCCACTTGGGTCCTACTCGACCCGCTCCGAGCAAGCCTCGAACCAGGGTACTAGCTAGCCTCCGTTACCCTCTTGTTCCATGTAGTTACTGGGTGTACAATAAAAATGCATACAAACAATCTTATATCACTGAATCGGAAACCTTTATTTATTATACAAGCACCACTTAGCCTGTAACAACATGAAACCAGATATATTTCCCAGTATATTTTAAAAAAATGCAATAGTCTTAGCTTTTCTTGCCTTGAAACATGTTAGCCCAAACATAAACATCTTCACTTTTGCTATAAAAAAACAACACTTTTTAATTTGTTTTTATAAATGCATAGATATGTACCCTGTCATTTAAAAAAAAAGCCTATACAGTACATACAGTACTGGTACACAGTACAAAAATGTATGCAGTTTATGCTATCGCTAAATTGCTCCCAAATGTAATATTGTATCATAATAGTAGAATTAATAGTGAATAATATTGAACTACCCTTTAGTTCTATAATTAGAGTATTAATATTTGTTTAATTCTTCTTGTTACCCCTTTATTCCCCAAACTTTACATATTGTTCCCTTATACTTACATGCAAGTACTTTATAGGTAAACTATAATTACAGAAAGATACACTGTAAATTCCTCTCAATTACACAGTACTTTCCGGGCTGTTCTAAAAAAAATTCTTTCATTCTTTCAAATAGAAGTTTTTTGTAAGCAACATATCAATAATTCTTTATAGTATTTAGTTATAGTAGTTAACACTATATTTTTATTTACTTGATTTAGGTATAAATGCCCCATTTTAAATCTGATTTTATCTAAACAATTTTTACAACGGGATTGTTTAGTAAAAGTTTGGGTCATTTATCAGTGACTCATTTTTTTGGTAATATCAAGCAAGCAAATTTATTCTCAAAAATGACTGTCAAACACAAGTACCATCACACTTTACTTAACATACTCATGCATTTTAAAAATAATAATAACATGGATGAACAAAGCGAAGGTAAGGCTATTTAATAGAATGAAGCATGCCTGCATGGAAACCCTTCCCAGCTAACAGACAGTGCACCAGTAACACGATTTATTAGTACTTTTTGGTAATTTCATGACTTACTAATTGGCAATGTAACTACGATGTTGCATGTACATGACTTCCTTTGCTCTTAATAGTGAAGTGATGTACAGTGCACGCAATGGAAGAGTATGTGCCACAAGCACAGTATAACGTCTGACATGACTGTAGAGTTTGTTTTTCTGAGGTGAAAGAAATTATTTTGTGTCAAGTTACGAAAGAAAATAATGTCAGAATAATGACACTTTGTTATAATGATCTTCTGACAGTAGATACAAAATGAAAGTCACTTAAAATGGTTTTGCAACTCACTTTTTAAATATATTTTATTCACATATAAATACTGATTACCAAAAAAATATATATAGACCACACAAATTTGGCAAACAGAAGCATGAGAATGCTTGTTTGAGCGCTAGAACCAATGAGGTTAATTCTCATGTCATGCCAGCATGTTTGCGCTTCTGCAAGAACCAATGAGGTTTGTTCTCGCACATCAAGCAAGTATGGTTGTGCTTCCATTTACCATGTTAGAGTACACTATGTCTTTATAATTTTTTATAAAATTTATATCTGTTCATCAAATAAAGTCATCATGTACTTTCGGAAAACTTGGATTAATCCCCTTGATTCATATGGATTTATTTGAACCATCAGTTCAAAAGTGAATAGAATGGAGGGACAGAAATCTGTGATTTCATAAAAAAAAAAAAATCTTCATTTGTGTTTCAAAGACGAACGAAAGATTTATGGTTTGGAACGACATGCGAGTAAGTAATTGATGACAGAATTTTAACTTTTGGTTGAACTGTCTCTTTAATGAATCATCTCTGTTCTTTTCATTCTCAGGTATACATCTCAGTCAGACAGCATTAAACAATGGCTGTTAGGGTCAGCCAGTCACGCCAGTTCTCACACCTGCAATGAGAGTCCTTGAAATCCAGGCTGAAGCAATCAATCACATACATCCTGATGTGTGCAAGAGGCGATAAGGAAGTTTTAAAAGAGGGAAACACAGAGACAACTCCAGAAAGTAATTTACATGCCTAATGAGACATCTCAGCTTGGCGCCCACTATAGACACACACACACAGAGACACACACACACACACACACACACGTGAATGCATCGCTGTGGAATTTCAAAACCTGCCCTTCTCACTGCTGTGTGGCAGCCCAATTAAACATCTCAAAGCGTTTATGAAACTGAGATATAAATTGCACACGTCTCACTTGGCTACTAAAATCATGTCCTTACATAGCTTTTACCTTACATCAATTTAAATGAAGTTTTATCATGCTTTTTAATGGAATCTGTCTGAGAGGAAATAAAAAAAAAACATCCTTTAGTAAGTGTCTGACCTCTCTTGACATTTCATTTAATTAAGGATGACTTGTCTTTTTTGAGTAAGATAGAAAAGATAAGAATGAAGAAAAATGACTTGATGTCATGGGTCACTATTTAGTGAGTCATTAACTGAAAAGAACGAGGATTACATTTGCTATCTGGGTTTGCATGCACTAGCGCACAAATCTCTTGCAAACTGTCCTCAGTGTGACCATATTTGCGTAATTGAGTATTGTTCCTTGAGTATTGAGTATATATGCTTAACCCCTTTGACAAAAAAGTGTACACTGTAAAATATACCATAGAATAAATGCATTCTGGGTGATATAATTATGTCGTTTTCAAGAAAGTAGCCTAGGAATATACTGTGAATTAACAGTTTACATGAATTAACAGTATATAACAATTATATGTGAATTAACAGTATAAATAACAAATATATGTGTTATATGTTAATAGTATATAATAAATATATGTGATTTAACAGTATATAAGAATTAATAGAATTGACAAAGTCAACTCTCAGAGGCTATGTTCCAAATCACACCCTATACCCTCATTCACTATTCCCAACATTAGTTCACCAATTTAGTCCTAATTTACCGAGTTAATAAAAACAAGTTAATTGAGACACTGATGAACACATGCTGTTAAAGGGTTAGTTCACCCAAAAATGAAAATTAAGTCATTAATTACTCACCCCCATGCTGTACCAACCCCGTAAGACCTTCGTTCGTCTTTGGAACACAAATAAAGATATTTTTGATTAAATTTGAGAGCTGTATAACTACCACATAGGTTCCTAAGGGACTGCCTCTTGACGGCCCAGAAAGTCAATGAAGAAAATGTTTAAATATCCCAAGTGACTACCGTGGCTCAACTATATGTTTATCAAGTGACGAGAATACTTTTTGTGCGAAAAAACAAACAAAAATAACGAGTTTATTCGACTATTCCTTTACTTCCTTGTAGGCCAGAAACGAGACTTCCTTAGATTTCCACGACGCATGCTCGTTATTTTTGTTTGTTTTTTCGCACAAAAAGTATTCTCGTCGCTTGATAAACATATAGTTGAGCCACGGTAGTCACTTGGGATATTTAAACATTTTCTTCATTGACTTTCTGGGCCGTCAAGAGGCAGTCCCTTAGGAGCCTATGTGGTAGTTATACAGCTCTCAAATTTAATCAAAAAATATCTTCATTTGTGTTCCGAAGACGAACGAAGGTCTTACGGGGTTGGTACAGCATGGGGGTGAGTAATTAATGACTTAATTTTCATTTTTGGGTGAACTAACCCTTTAACAAGCATAATCACTGAAGGGAAGAAGAACAAGAACAAAAGAACAAGAACAGAAAAAAGATCAACTGAAGATTTTAAATCTCTGATTTTAGAGACATTAAATCTCTGAAGATCTTAGCAGAGCAGCTATGTACTGTAGCAGCTATGGTAGCTTTGGAGAGACATCTGTAGCTAAATTTGTCCGTTATAAAAGAGAAAGACAAATATTTTCTGATGAACGCTCCGCTATCACCTTCTGACCTGTTCTCCGACGCTGTCACTTCAGTCGTCGCCAGGTTTCAGGAAGCGAAGAAAGAAAGAAAAAAAAGTAAACGGCGTTCCAACAATATCTCCCTCGCCACTCAAAATCTGGATCTAGGACAGCTGGTCCAAGTGGCCAGCCTCAGCCGTCAACCAGCTCCTCCCATCGAGCAGTAGTATCGCTTCTAGAGACCCTCCTGCAGGGGCCTGGCAACAGAGAAAGTCCTCTCAACCGAAGTCCTCCAGCCAGAAGGGTGATCTGAGGGTCGTCCGTCAGGTTAAGAGGGCTTCGGGAAAGAGGTCCTAATGTAGTGTAGGACCTCAGAGGGTTGCCCCCCTGCTGTGGAGCAATCAAGGTTGTTCTAGCAGCAGGAGCCCTCAGGGAAAAAGTTGTTCCGCCGTCTTGAACGTTTCGGGCTACATCGATTCCCAGAATAGTGCTCGAAAAATCGTCTAAAGTCTCAAGGGGCTGGTTCCCTTAGTAGATTTTGTAGAAGAATGGCAATGCCTTCCGAAAATATCTACATGAGTCCTGAATATTTAAAAATATGGGTACAGACTGCAGTTTGGTCACCGACCTCCCAAGTTTGCCGGGATCATACCGACTGCAGTGGTTCCAGAACAGGCGTGTGTCACCGAGTGGAGCAGGCAGAAGATCAGGCAGAGTCCAGATTAACACGAAGATAATTTTAATTCCAATAACAGGCAAGAAGACGGTAAACAGGTGCAACACAGGGTAACATTCAACATCGACCGACAAGGACTGAATAAAACAGAGGGAACTAAATACATGGAAGAATCAAACATAATGAGGTGAAGACAGGTGAAACAGATGAACAGGACGCTGAACGGGAGGCTGATGAGGGAGTGAGTTCAGGTGTGCAGACGAGAGGATCATGGGAAGTGTAGTGCTGGAGACGCAGACAGGATGGTGCAGACGAAGGACTGTGACAGTACTCCCCCCTCCCGGTAGGCGTGACCTCACGCCGTAGCATCAACGGGGAGGGGGGGTGGGCGCCCTGGAGGCTGTGGAGGGCGTGGTCCGGGCGGAGCAGGCTGAGGGCGTGGCCAGGGCGGAGCAGGCTGAGGGCGTCCCCAGGGCAAAGCAGGCTGAGGGCGTGGCCAGGGCGGAGCAGGCTGAGGGCGTGGCCAGGGCGGAGCAGGCTGAGGGCGTGGCCAGGGCGGAGCAGGCTGAGGGCGAGACCAGGGCGGAGCAGGCTGAGGGCGTGGCCAGGGCGGAGCAGGCTGAGGGCGTCCCCAGGGCAAAGCAGGCTGAGGGCGAGACCAGGGCGGAGCAGGCTGAGGGCGAGACCAGGGCGGAGCAGGCTGAGGGCGTGGCCAGGGCGGAGCAGGCTGAGGGCGTGGCCAGGGCGGAGCAGGCTGAGGGCGTGGCCAGGGCAAAGCAGGCTGAGGGCGAGACCAGGGCGGAGCAGGCTGAGGGCGAGACCAGGGCGGAGCAGATGGAGGGCGAGACCAGGGCGGAGCAGATGGAGGGAGGACCCCTGGTGGAGCCGATGGTAGTGGGGCTGACAACACCAGGGGGCCGACTGACAGGGGCGGAGCAGATGGGAGAGGAGACCAGGGTGCAGCACAGGGACAGACGACGTTGGGTGCTGAGGAGGGACCGAGGGACCATGGTGACACCGCAGGCTCAGGTGACGGAAGTGACGACAGGGGCACAGAGGGAGACGGTGAGGTCAGAGGGAGTGAGGGCTGACGGGTGACTGGAGGGAGTGAGGAGTCCGACAGAACTGGGGGGGTGACATGACGGGGCGGAGACAGAGGAAGGAAGTCCCAAGGTGAAGGGAGGATGACGAGGGAGCGAAGGGAGTCCGGAGGGTCGAGGGAGCCTGGCCGAGCTGGTGGGCTGAGGGGCCATGGAGGAGCTGAGGGAGGTAGGAGCCACGGGGAAGCCAATGGGACCGGGGGCCGAGGAAGTGTCTCTGAGGAGGAGGTGTGAGGCGAAGGCCGGGGATCCAAGGACCAGGCTGGGTCAGGGGAGCTAGCAGACGGAAGGGCTGACAGCTGCGTGACGGGAGGAGGTGGGAGAGGGAGGCTGGGTGGGATCCTGGTCTCCGGCTGGACGGTCTGGACGGTCTCCGGCTGGACGGTCTGGACGGTCTCTGGCTGGACGGTCTCCGGCTGGACGGACTTTGGCTGGATGGTCTGGACGGTCTCTGGCTGGACGGTCTGGACGGTCTCTGGCTGGACGGTCTGGACGGTCTCTGGCTGGACGGTCTCTGGCTGGACGGTCTGGACGGTCTCCGGCTGGACGGTCTGGACGATCTCTGGTGCGGGCTGGACGGGGCTGGACGGAACCAGCGAAGAGGAGAGCTTGGGCTCGGCGAGGCTGGACGGAACCAGTGGAGAAGTGAGCTCGGGCACGGCGAGGCTGGACGGAACCAGCGGAGAAGCGAGCTCGGGCACGGCGAGGCTGGACGGAACCAGCGGAGAAGCGAGCTCGGGCACGGCGAGGCTGGACAGAACCAGCGGAGAGGAGGGCTCGAGCTCGGCGGGGCTGGACGGAACCAGCGGAGAGGAGAGCTCGAGCTTTGCAGGGCTGATGTGGAGCGCCGGCTTTCTGGGGACAAGAACCAAACGGGGCCATGATTCTTTGGGGTCGGTCGATCTGTCACCGAGTGGAGCAGGCAGAAGATCAGGCAGAGTCCAGATTAACACGAAGATAATTTTAATTCCAATAACAGGCAAGAAGACGGTAAACAGGTGCAACACAGGGTAACAATTAACATCGACCGACAAGGACTGAATAAAACAGAGGGAACTAAATACATGGAAGAATCAAACATAATGAGGTGAAGACAGGTGAAACAGATGAACGGGAGGCTGATGAGGGAGTGAGTTCAGGTGTGCAGACGAGAGGATCATGGGAAGTGTAGTGCTGGAGACGCAGACAGGATGGTGCAGACAAAGGACTGTGACAGCGTGGTTGTTATGGAACAAGAGGTACAGACTACTAGAATTAAGGGGCCATTGAAAGTGTTCCCCTACCAGACAGGGAGTCCGGGTTTTACAGCTGGTACTTTATAGTTCCAAAGATGGATGGCAGACTGAGGCCAATTTTAGATCTAAGTTTCCCTTCTGTCAATTTTAGATCAAAGTTTCCCTTCTGTCACATCAGTGCCTCCATGGAACTGCACCACCATATCTCAAACAACTCATCACCCCCCTTTCCTCATCACGCCAACTCCGCTCTGGACAGGCCAATCTCCTTCAGCCTGTGAGGACAAAGCTTCGTACTATGGGTGATTGAGCCTTCTGTTCAGTTTCACCTAGTCTCTGGAATGCTCTCCCTGTCCAACTAAGAGTCCCTCAGACTGTGGACTCTTTTTATAAAAGGCCTTAAAACCCATTTTTTAGAAAAGCCTTTTATAGCTGACAGTGTTTTGTATTTCATTTTTTTTTTAATGTTTCTGTTTTTATGTTGTAGCACTTTGATGTCATTAATTTGATGTAAAGTGTGTTACAAATAAAATATTATTATTATTATTATTATTATTATTATTATTATTATTATTATCTAGGGCTTCTCAATCGTTCTTTGAGGAGATCCAGGTCCGAGGACTGGTTTGTCACGATAGATCTAAAAGTTGCTTATTGTTCATGTCTCCATCCTTCCATGTCACAGGAGGTTCCTGAGGTTCGCTTTCGAGGGCAAAGCATACCAATATCGGGTTCTTCCGTTCAGCCTAGCACTCTCTCCCCCCACGATCACTATGGCTCCAGTGAGGCTTCAGGGCATCCGTATACTGAATTACATCAACGACCGGCTCATATTGGCAGAGTCTCTAGAAATGGCAGTTTGACATCGAGATGTCGTCTTTGGCCACATTTAGAATTGGGGGTTGAGACTCAACACTAAGAAATATGTGTTGGACCCAGCTCAGAAGACTACTCTTCTGGGCATGATATGTAATTCGGTTACAATACGGGCACATACGTCTCCCGCTCGTATCGAATCCATCCCGGCCATGGTGTCCAGGATAAAGCTAGGCCAGGCCATCACTGTAAAGCAATTTCAAAGACTGCTGGGCCTCATGGCAGCGGCATCCAACATTATACATTTGGGCCTTCTACACATGAGGCCCCTTCAGTGGTTGCTGAGAGCCAAGGGATTTTCCCCAAGGGGAATGCGTTCCGTATGATCAGAGTAACGCGCAGATGCCTTTGTTCTCTATTAATATAGAAGAAACCTTGGTTCCTGTTCAAAGGGCCAGTGTTAGGAGCATCATGTCGCTGGAAAACCATTTCAACAGACGCCTCCCTCACTGGCTGGGGCACGGTCATTGGCGGCCGCTTTGCCAGCGGTCTGTGGCAGGACTATCATCATTCTTGGCATATAAATTGCCTAGAGATGTTGGCTGTGTTCAGGGCTCTGAGGAGCTTCCTTCCAGACGTCAAGGGTTACCATGTCCTAGTATGATCTGACAATACATCAGTGGTAACTTATCTAAACATACAAGGGGGACTCAGATCGCGCCCTCTGTACAGATTGGTGCATCAGATTATCTTTTGGTCCCAAGGGAAAATACTGTTCATCAGGGCAATGTATGTTCCGGGGGTTCAGAATCAGGGAGCAGACATCCTGTCGAGGCAAGGGCTGAGGCCGGGGAATGGAGACTTCATCCAGATGTGGTCAAGTTGATATGGGAGAGGTTTGGAACGATGGAAGTGGATCTATTCGCGTCTCATCAGTCATTAGTCTTCTGGTTGCCCCAAGGTGGCTGGCCCGAGTATGGTTTTCAGACATAATATCACTCCTGATATCACTCCTGTGGCAGATTCCTCTGAGGAGGGAACTGTTGTCTCAGTCAGAGGGCACAGTTTTCCATCCTCACCCGGAGCTGTGAAAACTGTGGGTCTGGCCCCTGAGGGGGTTCAGTACTTGAATCCATACTTAGCTATAGAGCTCTGTCTACTGTATGGCCTCAAGTGGAATGTGTTTTACACTTGGTATAGAAAACATGAGTTAGATCCAGTTAACTGCCCGGTGGCTTCAGTTCTGGAGTTTCTTCAAGATCGTTTCTCTGCGGGTCGATCCCCTTCCACGCTGGGTGTATGTGGCTGCCATTGCGGCTTTCCATGCGCCATTTTGTGATGGTTCTCTGGGGAGGCACCAGCTGGTCATTTGTTTTCTCCGTGGTACTTAAAGGATGAGACCGACAACCAGGTCCAAGGTTCCTGCCTGGGACCTGGTTCTCGATGGGTTATCCCTGGTCCCCTTCGAACCCCTTGTTGTGGAAATTCTTTTATCAACATCTTAAACAACAGTTGAAGAACAAATGAAGATCTCGAAAGTTATAAGTGTTAGTATTTATTTCTTGCAAGAAAGGCAGTTCACACACAGACAGAGTCTGATATGAGAAGGGCAAATGTCTTCTCATTTTACAGAGTTTATATACCCAAAAGATCAACCTCCTAGGTGTACCTCCTCCTCGTCTTATCTTTGGACTAAGGCCCCTGAGTTCTATGCATCTCCACAGTCAGCACATATGTCACTTAAGAAGCAACACCTAACCAAACATGTCTTGTTCTTGATGCACTCAAAATTATCTATTGCTAAGAAAGACAGACCATTCTGTCCTATTACTGTCCTGTCCTATTGACCTCTTTGCAAAGCGGACACTATTGAACTATTTGCAAAGGAGATGATGATGCATCTTGCAACTTCACAAACCACTCAAGCAGATATATGTTTCAAGATATACAAAGAAAATAAATTTTCTATTACACCCTTCAGACGGCTTAGCCAAAGGATCTGATGTACAATTTTTTTTCTCTTAGCTATTACCTCTCATGGGAGGGTGGGACATCTCCAAGCCCTGGCAGTGACACTAGCTTGCTTGGAGTTTGCCCCTGGCAGAGTTAAGGTCGTTTTGTACTTGAGACTGGGCTATGTGCCCAAGGTGCCTTCTAATACGGCACGGTCTACAGTCCTGCAGGCATTTCATCCTCCACCTCATGTGTTGGCAGAAGAAGAGAAGCTCAATTTGCTTTGAACATCAGAGCTTTGAGTATTTACCTCGAGAGGTCCTCTTCTTGGAGGAGGTCGGACTAACTGTTAGTGTGTTTTGGGTCACCTAGATAGGGGCTCCCGGCAAGTAATTGTAATTGGATTGTTCAGGCTATTGCCTCGGCATACAAGGTGCGCAATTTGCCTTCACCTTTGACTGTAAGGGCTCATTCAACTAGAGGCATGGCATCCTCTAGGGGCCTCCTCTCGGGAGTGCCCCTCCAGGAGATCTGTGAGGCAGCCAGTTGGACTACCCCGCACACTTTTTTTTATTAATTTCTATAGTCTGTACCTGACTAGTACGCCTGGCGCATATGTGCTCTCGTCCTAGCTGAGTGCGTGAATCAGTTAGAGCGTTTTGCTTCATCGCGAGGCTGATGTGTGTGTGTGTGTGTGTGTGTGTGTGTGTGTGTGTGTGTGTCAGCGTCACTTTTATGCATCCAGTTAAGCCGTCACATGTCACGTCACAAAGTAACACCATTCATACTTCAGAAGCACACGCTAAGGGAGCGTCCCCAAAGAGTCATTTTCAACGACGCAGTGTCTCGTTCCCTTCTCAAGGAACAAGGGTTATAGTCATAAGCCGAGACGTTTTTTTTAATCATCATGTAAATTATTGTAATGTTGTTTGATATTAGGACAATTAGCATGTTCACTCATCTTCTAGCTAGCTGTGCATTATTAGGTTTGAATTATTGTGTCTATTTTTATAATCAAAATTAAGCTTCGGCATTTTAATCACTGTTAATCACTGTTTGAGTCGGTTCAGATAACCAATGGGTATTGGCACCTGTTTGAATGTCAAAAAGAGTGGCCTTATCTGCTAATGTTAGCTACACCCTAGTATTATCTTGAAATCATCCAGCAAACAGACTGTACCATAGGGTGATTTAATGTCACCACTTATTTTACACAGTTTAACAACAAAACAAAACGCTAATTGAACATTACTTGCTACGTTTTTCATGTTGGTTGTGAGCACCGAACGTGTGAAAAGGGCAGCTGCTAACGAGGAGAAGCATGAACCAAACTGGCCAAGATATGATGTAAAGGTCATCAGAACTTGTGGTATGCCAATTCATAAAATTCTTGTTAAAAAATACTTTCATGGTTGCTTCTCCTTCTAGATGGAATAACATATTATTTGGATGTTGTGAAACGGCACATGACATTGTCTTTGCCTTGTATTGTAAATATTCCATTTATATCTACTGATGCTATTCTTGGCCAGGTCTCTCTTGTATTTTGTGTTCTCACTGAGACTAACCTGATAAAATAAAGATGATAATAATAATATTTTTTTATAATCATATCAATAATAATAATGTCCTGTGCAGCTCTACAGCTAATTTGAAACTCATGTTCATTTTAACATATTAAATTTTAGACAAAAAGATGTCTAATTAATCAAAGATGCCATTAGGCTTATGAATCAATATCAGAACAGCTGCAACACCTTTGAGCTAGTCTGATGCAGAGCAGGAGGATGAGCTGCCAGAGAAAAGAGTCAGGAAGCCAGTGTACTGTAAGTGTGTTCTGTCTTGTTTTTGCTATGTTTCTACAGTGAAAGGAAGTTATTTCCCATAGCATTCAAAAATAGACCAGAGATGCTTGTACTATATGTCTTTTTGGCAATTTTGGGATTGCAATAACCATAATGGTTACTTAACAACCATCTTTTTCGGGACTCTGATAAGAGTGAAGAAGAAGAGCCAGAAAATGGTGACTTTGTATCTCTGAGGATGCCACGAGCTTCAAACTTGCCTGGTATATCAGTTGAAGCCTCAAGCCCACGCCAATTGCACCGGCAGAGTAAGAAATACTCTCTGAACATCAAACTAAATTAAATAATTAATATTAACATTTTTGGTGCTAAGGATATTCCCCTCTCTTTATCCATTCTTTTAGCTCCTCCATCTCACCGAGTGTCAGCCAGCAGAGTAACATCTACTCAATCTGGAGAAAACTGTCTAGGTAAACACTGTTCTCCAAATTAATATTAAATACAGTGGCCCCATCTATATTAACACAAGCAATGCAGTCCGTTTCAAATCAATAGACTGCATTTGCTTTACCATCTCAGATTTTCAATGTCAATCCATTCATGGGATTGAAATGGGTAGTGTATAACAAAATGTTATTGTATAAAATGATTTTTTCCCCCCCATTGTTTGGCCTTGTAGCTTGCACACCTTGCAGCCTAGCATGGTTAACAGATCACAACCATTTAATACCAATGGGCTATATGCACGCATAAGTTCCGCATTTGACGCAAGGATGCTCGTCCATTTCTGGTAGTCGTCAAAATTTACTGTCTTCCCGTCTTTGAAATGAAACGTGCATACGTTTAGATGTAATTTTATATATAGTTATGTTTATTTAATATAATTTTAAAAAGAAGCATAAACACAACGAGGGGTGTCTGTTTTATCTGTTTTTGTGACTAACGTTTCTTTAGTATAACCATGGAGTATAAAATTCAATATAAATTCTCAGTATTGCATTGGACTCTACGATCGGCGGAAGTTATCAAGCATCCTTACACCTTCACCGGAAATACCGCCGTTCTCTCCTTTAGCACCTGACCATTTCTTCAAACTTTTTTCAATAACATTTGTCATTATGTCAATAACTAATGTCAGTATTATGAGAAATGAGGATAAACACTAAAACATGATATATTTTAAACACTACATTTTAGCTATATTTCATGCTTGTCAACAGTGGCTGAGCTCCACATCCTTAACCTGCTGGAAACTATTAAACACCAACAAGACCAGCTTGTGGTGAAGGTGAACTACCTCAGCAGCAGGCTGAACAGCACCCGGGGCCAGATGTCGAGATGGCTGACAATATCCAGTTTCCCCTGGAAAAATTGGAGGTAGTGGAGGCATTTGAACTGTTTTTAAAGGAACCGTCAAATGGCCCAGCTCGACAGCGAGTGGTGAGTTTTCTTATTTAATATGAATGTTGCCATTAGGTTTATTGATTGTCCATGATTATTGCAAATACTCTTTTGAAGCAGTGGTAAGATTATGTCAGTGAGCGAAAATCTCCCTAGTTTGACAATGTGTGTAAAGGTGGCACAGGTCCATGAGGGTGTTATCCAAGTACATGTTTCATGAGTTCACACATACAAACAATTGGAGTGGGTAAAATTGAATCTGTATTTGGCGTGCAGTCTGGGGGGAGAGCTCTGAGCTCGGAGTTTGGCCCGAACTCAGAGTACTTCCCCTTTATGTAAATATTATTGTATTATTCATAATAATAATACACACTGATGGAATGCAGTTTTGTGTGGGTTCTAAATTACCATATGAGTAATTTTAACCACCACAACCCTGTTTAAATTGACTGCATTTATATAGTGCTTTCAGAGACCCAAAGGCCACCAAAGTGGTTTATAACTTTGTAAGTCATGTTTTTTTTAGATTTAATCTCCTTAATACATATCTCATATATTGTATTGAAAGCATACTTGGCTTTGGATGCTACATACCATAAACATCTGTCTGTTTAATTACAGGTGCTGTAAGAAAAAAAAACTCGGTGACGCGGTCAGCCACAGATGCAGAGGTCACCAAGCATGCAATCAGGTGGTTCAACCTGGTGACAGATCGGGCAACAAGGAGACATGTCCCACCTCCATCCACACAAACTGAGTAATAGGAGAAATTATTGAACATTAAACCGTTTAAATCTTGTCGTTCACCAGTTATTCCTAGCCCAAATAAGCTACTTTACAAAACAAGTATAGGCTATAATAGGGTGACCAACTGTCCTGTTCCCAGGACAAGTCCTGTTTTCAAATAACAATTTAACAATTTCTGGCAGGACTGAACGAGTCATTTTGGGAGAATGTGAGTCCAGGCTGTTCCCTGTTACGTGTGGTGTTCCGCAGGGGTCGGTTCTTGGCCCTATCCTTTTTATCCTATACCTGCTTCCCCTCGGTTCTGTCATCAGCAGACATGGTCTATCCTTTCATTGTTATGCAGATGATTTGCAACTTTATATTAAAACTGCTCCAAGCTCCTCCACAATTCTGTCGCGACTCAACACATGTCTTCTGGAGATAAAGGAATGGTTGGCAAGCAACTTCCTCCAGCTAAACTCCGGTAAAACGGAGGCATTACTTGTTGGAACCCCACACCAGATCCACTCCTCCCCCGTATTTCAACTCATCCTGGACAACCAAGCCATCACTTTCTCCTCCACAGTTACAAACCTTGGGGTTAGGTTTGACCCCCAGCTGACCTTCAACGAACACATAAAATATATTTGCAAAACCTCCTTCAACCATCTTCGCAATATCTCCAAGCTACGTCCTCTTTTAACCTTTTCGGATGCAGAGAAACTTGTCCATGCTTTTATTTCCACCAGGTTGGATTATTGTAACGGGCTCTTCATTGGAATCTCTGCCAGAAACATGCAGAAGCTAAAATACATCCAAAATAGCGCTGCCAGAGTCCTCATGAGAGTCAGAAAATATGACCACATAACTGGCTCCCTGTTGCATTCCGGATCAATTTCAAAATTCTGCTATACACACACAAATGTATCACTGGACATGCACCACCATATTTACAAGAACTCATCACCCTGAAATCCTCCTCCCGCACTCTCAGATCGTCAGGTCACCTGCTACTTCTTCAGGCCCCGACTACCAGTCTCCGTACCATGGGGGACCGAGCTTTCTGCTCAGCTGCACCCCGGCTTTGGAACCACCTCCCGAGTGGTCTGAGAGAAGTACAGAGCCTGGACGCCTTTAAGGCAGAACTGAAGACTTTTTTTATTTAGGAAGGCTTTTATATGCTGATTGTCTTATTGTTTTTGTTTTTAGTGTTCTGTAGCTATTATTGTTGTTCTTTTATGTAGCACTTTGGGATTCTTTGGAATGAAAAGTGCGTTAGAAATAAAATCTATTATTAATATTATTATTTTCTATCCATACAGAGGAGGCATAACGTACTTTAAATGTATTGGAATTAATAAGGTATCTTTGAGTAAACTTCGAGTATCATTTGAGTAGGCCCATCTGTTTGCCGGGCCGAGTGTCCTGGTTTTTGGTAATCAAAATATGGTCACCCTAGGCTATAACCTATTACTTTCCATAAATGTAAATCTCAATTTTATATTTCCATTGAGTAGTGATTACTTTTGTACCATAAAATGTAAATTGATGTATATTGAAACTTTTCTGTTAGGCCTATTTACAATATTGTTAGGTTTCAAAAATACAAGGCAACGCAGATTTAGACTTAGGTCTATATTGCTGTAGTACTAGCCTAGCCTTGCCCTGGTGATATTTTTTGGATTTATCCTATAGTTTAGTTTATCCTATTTTATCCTACAGCAAGAACAGAAGGGATTTAAAAAACTGAGATAAACGGGTCCAAAACGGATCCGGGCCAGATGAGCCAGAATTTTTATGAGTCTGTTGCGGGTCCGCGGTGGATGAATGTATTTAATCGCGGATGCAGCACGGAGCCACGGAGGGTCCGTGATCCACCTGCGTTGCGGATCCTAGACTGCGTGCAAGTGGACCCCAATATGGTCCATATCTGCCATGGAGTCCTTTTGCTGTGTGGGGAAGTTCTTATTAAAAGGTGACAGAGGTTTAGATGGCATTTTATTTTATATATTCAAATTTATTTATTTATTAGGAGATGCACCATATCGTTTTCGAGGGGGTCCCACAATTTTATTTGATGCTACCATGATGGTGATCAGAAAGAAGGAAGCAGAAAGAAAACAGGACTAGATGACAGTGACTATTTGTTAATGGTCACAATCTAATGTATTTATATGAGTGATGTTTTGTATTATTGATTATGGTATCAATGTGATTTTTAAAGGTTCTATATGTAACTTTTTTTTTTTTTTTTAAATGAATCCTTTTTTTATTGCCTGTGTTTGAAGGGGTTGTAATCACACATTGCAATGATCCACTTTTCGGGTTTTGCTATTACCTCTGAAGGCCAATATTCAAATTTATATGTGAGGTCTCCAGTTCGGATTCCCTGCGAAATCCTTCGGATTTGACGTGCATGCGCACTCCCGAGCCTCTCTATCCTACAGTCTATGCTACCCATAGATTATGCTATCACATTGATTTCAACATGTGAGCAACGGCACTTCAGCTGACGACACGGAGTCTGATAACTCCCCAAAACGTCCTGTCTCACAACACAGACTCCAACACAAACTCCACAAAAATATATATATATATATATATATATATATAAAAAACCTGCTGAAGCTTGTCAGGCAAAACGAGAATCTGGCCCAGCCTGACCCAGACTCTATCTCCAGCGGCCCCCAGTTAAGTTGAGTTTGAGACCCCTGTGTTAAAGGGATACTTCACCTCTGTGAAGATGAATGTGTATTTAATATTGGTCATTTATATAGTAGAAATTTGAAGTTATTTTTGAAATTGAAGCATTCTAGACTGAGAAAAATCAGAAAATGTATTTTTTACTCATGTGGCTGAAAGACGACAACTCCCAGAACGCACTTGCTTTAATTCAAAAATACTACTGGTTTTCTACTGATACAAAGCTTAATGCTAAATTCTGAAGTATCCCTTTAAAGGGCACCTATTATGCAAAATTCACTTTTACATGGTCTTTGAACATAAATCCACCCAGTTTTTTTTTTTTTTACAATCTCAATAAATCATATGCACTGTCTCAGAACGAGCTTTTCTAAGATTCAGCGCAATATGAAGTAGAATTGAGCAAGGGGTTTGATTGACAGTGTGGTGTTTCAATGACAGCAGGTAATGTCTCTTGGAAACTCTTGGAAAGTGTTCTGTTGTGGGATGGGATGTAATAATAATATTCATAGTAGTTTTCACTTACTTCCGACATCAGAGCCACTGAAAACACAGTGGATGTATTGTATTATGGAAGTTTAATTGGCGCCTTTCCTTCGTAAATAAGTTTATGTTTGAGTGAATCATTTTCTGACTGACTGTTTTACGAACGAGAGTCAGTTCGAAGCAGGTCTTGCTTCAAAGTTAATCCTCAAGTGTGAACCGTCGTCTACTGTTTGCGATCCAACGTCACCTCCAGTAAGTATGGGGCTATGTCCCAACCACGGCCGCCTAAAGGGTCTTCACCGCCGTGGCCGCCCGAAGGGTCTTCACCGCCGTGGCCGCTCGAAGGGTCTTCACCGCCGTGGCTGCCCAAAGGGTCCTATATAACTATATTTTTGCACAAAGGGTCCTCACCGCCATTGCTTCACCCGAACAGCTCTTGTCCAACAGCTCTCATCCTCATCAAATCCCGTTCATCGTCTTGTTCATCTGTATCAAGACATCCTGGTTGATTCATGCATGTATTTAGTTTATTCTGTTGGAGTCTCGTCCCGCCATCAGGAGTCTGATCAGAGACTATTTATATATTACGATTCAAACATGTACGGCTGAATGACATAAATAAGTGGGTCTCTCACTCTCAGCCCTTCTACTTACCGACTGCAATAGGTAATAATAATAATAATAATAATTCGTTACATTTATATAGCGCTTTTCTGGACACTCAAAGCGCTTCACATAGAAGGGGGGGATCTCCTCAACCACCATCCACCTGGATGATGCGACGGCAGCCATATTGCGCCAGAACGCTCACCACACACCAGCTTACTGGTGGAGAGGAGACAGTGATGAAGCCAATTGGTGTATATGGGGATGATTAGGAGGCCATGATGGACAGAGGCCACTGGGCAAATTTGGCCAGGATGCCGGGGTTACACCCCTGCTCTTACGAAAAACATCCTGGGATTTTTTATGACCACAGAGAGTCAGGACCTCGGTTTAACGTCTCATCCGAAGGACGGTGCTCTTTTTGACAGCATAGTGTCCCCATCACTTTGCTGGGGCATTAGGACCCACACAGACCACAGGGTGAGCACCCCCTGCTGGCCACACTAACACCTCTACCAGCAGCAACCTGGCTTTCTCAGAAGGTCTCCCATCCAGGTACTAACCAGGCTCAGCCCTGCTTAGCTTTAATGGGCAACCAGTCTTGGGCTACAGGGTGATATGGCTGCTGAGGTATGCAAGTGACGCCCTCAACCAAAGGCAGGGTGGGGATATGCAGCTCATTTGCATTTAAGGTCGTATAGACCAAAACAGGACTTTTTAAACAGGCCCCAAAATTACATTTTAAAATTGTTATAATAAATTAACTTTGGGGTATTTTGTGCTGAAACTTCGCAAATACATTCTGGGGACACTCGGGACCAATATTACATCTAGTCAAAAAGTGCATAATAGGTGCCCTTTAAAGTCAAGGGTCAAGAGCCCAACTAAAGCAAACACTGATCTCCATAATGGTAACATCAAAATAGTACTTTAATACTTTAATCCTCCTGTGCTGAGATCGAGAGAGATTTAATGTGAAATTTACCTTTATTTTGAACTGGCCGTGTGACAAAGCGGGCATAAGATGGACGAGAGAAATTGATCCATATATAAGGCGCTCCAAATTATAAAGTGTGGAATATATATAGTGCGGAAAATACGGGTACTACTGTCGCTTTTAGACCAGCACGCGACGTGTTTAATATAGACGCATATTACAACAGATTTTCTCTCAAATGTTTGCTTTCACTTTAGCTTGATTTTCGAAGGCTGAAGGTGGGGAAGACAGCCGGCTTCCTCAGTCACTGTCCTCGCTTGCTTGTCGCTGTTTCGAGGGCTTCTCAAGATTCAGTGATGCCGGTAGCTCAGAGAAACAGCCTCATCTAAAGTGAGGACTATTCATGACTTGTAAAGCATTTATAAAGGAGATTTAAAGGCTCATCAATCTTCTAAACAGTAAAATGTAACAAGCACAACACAGTGATAAACAACATAGACATATTTAACAGCCTTTAAATCTCTTTTATAAATGCTTTACAAGGCATGAATAGTCCTCATTTTAGATGAGCTCACAAACATAGTTAACTGACCACTACTAAATGCTTTATAACTACCCGAATTAACCCTGAATTACAGCATGAATATGTTAATAAAGCATTTATTAACACACTAAGTAACCATCACTATATTTCTGAATAATAAGATGTATGAATGTACATTTAAATAGTTTATTAATAATTTACTTACACGCTCTAAGTAATCGTATGAACCACTGAAAACTTTTAAATAACTGGTTCATAAAAAATGCAATTCTTCATTTAGAAATGATAAATTGATCATTAATAAAGGATGAAAATACAATTATTAAACAAATTATACATATGACAAATCTTGATAAATCAAGAAGAAAACGTTTATAACTGTATTGATAAACTGTTTATTAATGTCTATTAATGCTTTATGAATGATGAATTAACTGTTTACTCATACTTAACTAATTATTATTAGCATGTAATTATTATAAAGTGTTACCGATGAATCTTTCTGTAGCATAAGCTAAACTTACGCAATATGAGAGAACCTCTCTTATAAGAGAACCAAACCGTTTGAAAATCGGTAGAAAATTGACCAATTTATGGTTATTTAAAAAGTATTTGCACCATTAATACACAATGTTATGATTGTAACGATTGTAACAATTTTAAAACACAATCGATCTCCATTGGCCAGCAGCGCGGATAAGACATCTAGGTTTTATTATGGATATCTATAACCACAGCTGCCTGTAGATTACTATTATTTTGCAGCACAATTTTGAATAGAATGTGCACATCAAAGTGTTCTTCAAATCTTGTAGTGTGCTTCAAACCTTTAAAGTATAAAAGAGCTGTCTAAATAATATTATTTATTGTAATATTAATGAAATAAAAGACCACTTACGTGTACTTAAAGAGAACACGATTTCATGGCTGTTTCTTAAAGCACTTTTATGATAAGGCCAAATTAAAAGTTTTAACAATAATTTATTTTAATCTGACGTATTTACATTGTACTTACACTAATAAGTACTGAGTAATATGAATTAACTACATGTAATAACATTTTAATCATATTTCAATGACAATAGAAGTAATTCTAAAATTACAAATACAATGTCGCTCTCCTCCTCCATATGATTTGCGGTATTATTAACTAACCTCTGTAGCATAAACTTTACATGATGTAACAGTTTGAGCCAGTTGAACAAACCTCTAACACTAAGTATAACCAATAATACTAATAATAATGATGATTTTTTTTCTTTAGCAAACACGCTAATTATGAAATGTGAATTGTGTTGTGCCTTTTCCTACACCGAATTGCCTGTCTCTCACCTTGCCTGCCTTTCAAACCTTACTTGAAGTACAGAAAATATTGATTCACTGACATATTGTTGAAGCCTGTCCACAGGAGACAAAAGCAGAGAAACATTTTTTCATTTTTCATTCCAAAAGTTCCATGTTTTTCAGTCGCTGATATTTTCAGACACAGCAGCAAATATTGCTATGATTCCTTTTCCCATTTGGAGCTCTGCAGGGCATTAGGGAGTGAAAGAGGGAAGCTACCCCGGGACATCTCAGAATCTCAGCAAGGTGCCTTAACTTTTAAAGGCATCACAACACTGTTTCCTCTTTTTGACAGGCACATCTTGTCAATCTCGGTCAGTACCAGGGAGATGGAACTGAACAAACACAAACTAGAGGGAACAAAATAATAAACACAGATTTTCACAATCACTGTTTATTTCATTTGTCCACTGACAATGTCCAACAGTGGACACACATGTAGAATTTTTGTAATTGTCATCCTTGATATTTTTGGAATCAAATTGGTGACTCCTTTGTCTTGTTGATGCTAATGTGCTCGCTAATGTTTCTTAAGCACACACAATGCAATAGGTTACTATTTTTACATTTTTCGCATAATTTAACAAAATGACAGCTTAATTGATAAAAAAATATTTGGTCACAGTTTACAATAAGTTTTCATTTGTTTACATTAGTTAACTAACAATGAAATACTTTTACAGCATTTATTAGATTAATCTTAATGTAAATCTCAACAATTACCACTGTGATGCGATCTGGGAAAACCCACCACATGGTGAAATTTGACATATTACAGGTTTTGAGACCATATTTAAGCTGGGTTCAAGCCCTTTCCAAATCTGTTTTTATTTATTTTATTGTTTGTCTGTAACAAAAGTTATAGTTATCTGATGTCGGCTGATCGCTGTGATTTTCAGAAACAGAATTTTGAGAAAAACAGGTTTAATTGACGGTCACGTCCTGCTAGCGGGACGACTGGCGCTCCTTTTTTATTGCCTTTTTTTCATATCACATATTTTAGTAATGATCATAGATTAGGTATCATTCGAAAGCTTACGAACTCAAAATTCCACCTGTGAAAACCGTTTTGAAATTGGACGATTGACGATTGGACTTTTAATTAGCAGGTTCAAACTCTGTTGTTGTTATGTGGATGGAGGAGAGAATCCAGGTGCAGACGAAATGCAGACACTAAACGTTTATTATGACTCAAACAGAAAACAAAAACCCACGAGGGGGCAAAACAGAGACAAAACAAACTGGAGATAACAAAACTAGAAAATACTTGACAAGACTATTAACTAACAGCAAATACAAGATCAAGACGTTCTTCAAAGACAAGGTATTCACAGGTAGATACTCACAAGAGAAACATGCAATGAAAAACAATGAACCGACACAGGACAGCAAACACAAGGGGATTATATAGGGAGAAACTATGAGGGGAACAGGTGACACAGACTAGGTAATAATGACATGATGAGGATAACAAGGCGGCAGGGTATTAAACGAGACAACACAAGCACATGGCCCAAGCAACAGGCCATACGCTTGTACACAACACATGGTTCTGCCATGATCCTGCCACATGACTAGAAAAATCAATGACATGATGGCAGAATCATGACAGTTCTTTTCTTGTGCTCCGCATCACACCACACAATAAAGCTGGATAAAAATAAATAAATAAAAACTTGCGTGCCGTTGTAGTTCACCCAGGACTGGACTTTATTCTGTTATGTGGTTTATTTTGAAAGGTGAACTGTCTTTTGTAGTGTTAAGAGAAGGAGAGCTAAACAGGAGATTTGTGTTTCCCCCTCCGCTCCGCCTGCATGCGTGTTGTTTAAAGAGAAACGCAGTCTTTTCAGCTGGCCATTATAAATCGTTGTTTTTCTGCACTAAACTAGTGAATTTTCCCTAGTTATATTCAGAGATGATAAACAAGATGTTATAGAATAATAATTTAATAAAAACCAAATTTTGACAAAAAACTGACATTCAATCTATATTTAGACTTTAATGAAAACATACCAGCGCGACGGGTTTTCCCAGATCGCATCACATTTTTTTAAAAGATCAAAAGTCAAGTCACCATTAATATAGTGCACAATGTAGATTGTTCCGAAGCAGCTTTACAGTGATAATAGAAAATTAAAGTAATAGAGATTGTTTTGGCTTTATATCAGCTCTAGAAGAAAATTATTTCCAGCTTGAAGGAGAACTCCGGTGCAAAATGAACCTTTGGTCTAATTACACATTGTTACCTAGTCAACCGTTATCTGAGATTTGTTTTCATGATTGCCGAATGTAAATAGTTTTATCTCTAAAAACAGTTTAGCCTATAACGCTAGTATAACGCTATGTAGGGCATAGAGTAATGACAAATAATAATCGCTTTTTATTACCACTAACAAGGCTCAAAATAGCCCCACAGTAACACGACAGCATAATAAGGGTCACTACATTCAAAGCGAAGCATTGAGAACTTTGTAAGTGTCCATACAGTTTAATAAGAAGATATTTTATGCATACAGTCAACTTCGCGAATACAGGAAGAAGCCATCTTTGAAAAATACTCTTATATATACCAGTCGATCTACGAACGCTGATCGTAGAACGCTGCACTGGTGAGATGTGAATAAGGTGATAAAGTGAGTGCGAACAGTAGGCTACGTGTACACATTAAAGAGAAGAAAATGGTTCGTGTTTGTGTTTCTTCCGGAAACAATGGACCATATGAGATTTTGCACAGTTCAGCGCACTTGGATCAGCGTTCGTAGATCGACTGGTAGAGACTATTTTTCAAAGATGGCTTCTTCCTGTATTCGGGAAGTTGACTGTGTGTATAAAATATCTTCTTATTAAACTATATGGACACTGACAAAGTTCTCAATGCTTCCCTTTGAATGTAGGGACCCTTATTATGCAACCATGTTAGTGTGGGGCTATTTTGAGCCTTGGTAGTGGTAATAACAAGCTATTTTTATTTGTCATTACTCTATGCCCTATATACTAGTGTTATACTAGCTTTATAGGCTAAACTGTTTTTAGAGATAAAACTATTTACATTCGGCAATCATGAAAACAATATCAGATAACGGTTGACTAGGTAACAATGTGTAATTAGACCAAAGGTTCATTTTGCACCGTTCTCCTTTAAGTTAGTAGATCCACTTCTGTCGCAGCGATCATTAGTTGTTAACTTAGCTAACACAACACCATTTTAACAGAAAACTCTTAAGTTCTCTCTACGCAAACTTTGATAATAAGTTAATGCACTGTGAAATAACATGAACATGTTGATTTGTTTTTAATTTGTTTGCTGTAAGAATACATTGCTTATTGCTATAGTTCATATCAGGGCTGGACTGGCCATCGGGCAATTCGGGCATTTGCCCGATGGGCCGACGTGCTTTGTGGGCCGATACATCTCAAACTTAATTTTTTTTTAACGGCCCATCCAACTCGTGTCAGCGGCTCATTGCGTTTAGTTTTGCGGCCGTGGCGCTGGGATCTTTGTGCCGTTGAAACGCATCCGACAAAAAAAGTCAGCGTGGGTCCTTTCTTTCTCACAGACCGGCCCATGAAACGGAGATCAGCAGCACATTGGTTATTTTCTTGATTGACACTGGGCTGGTCCAATCACATCTTTAATCACCTCCCCCTCTAGGCTGAGCGAGCGTGCAGTGTCAGTGAGTATCTGTCAAAATAGTCAGAGCGAAGGAGAAGAAATGCAAGGAATGTGCAGAGAAATGACGTGGGAAAAAAAAGAAACAGCCTTTAGTGTAGATGAGGGGAGAGGGGGATCACAAGAGACATTAGTGAGTGTAGAGATCTCTGGTCTGCAGAACTAGGCTACTTTCAGAACACAGGACAGATGAGAAGGAACCCATTACTCAGTTACGCATTATTTCCACGTCTCCATATTTGACAATTACGCATTTTACTAGAATTATAATGAGAGTATAGACCTTATGTAGCCCCACCCCTTTTCAGCGTTGCGCTCGTTGTCTTTTGATTTCCGGTCTGTATTTTCACAGCGATCTTGCATAGGTATGAATGAACTGCTCGTAAAAAATTTCCTGGTCGACATTTGTTAAGACATCTGCTTTACAATGCTTATGATAAACATTACAATGCTCATGATAACTTTTGTTAACTCTACAAAAAGTAAATCCACTTCACCAGCTAATTACTCCTCGACAGCGATGCCATCGAGCGACCGCAAAAACGGAAGTTCAAAGACAATATTCTAAAGATGACGGCGCCCACGTTTCTCTGGTGCATAAGGTCTATAAGACCCGTTTGTAAACCATGTTTTCCGCCAAAATAAAAGCTGAATGCCGTTTCCATCAAAATAATAGATAATGTGTTTATATCTCTTTCAAGTTACAGAAATTAGTTCTTAGCTAATTATGACAGTTCCTTTTATGTTTCAGTGCATGTGTTTTACAATATATGAAGAGTTCAGATGCAAAAGCCTCTAAGTGCCATTTGAAATTTTCTTCTAGAATGATAATTTTTATAATTTTTCAAGCTTGTATATTTAAGTTCAGTGATTTCACTTAAATGGCAATGATAATTACCTATTAATTGTTATTTAAGTGAAATTACTGAACTTAAATATACAAGTTTGATAAAAATCATCATTAAAGAAGAAAATTTCAAATGGCATTTAGAGGCTTTTGCATCTGAACTCTTCATATGTCTATAAATGTCATGTGATTAATATGATACAGAGGTGCACTGACCAATACTAAATAAACATCTTGTGAGAAAGACTGGTATTGCCAATGCAATTGGAGAATTGTATTTTAAACTTAGTAGTTATTTCATCTCACACATTGATGGCGTTGGTGGTTTTAATAGGAGTTGTTGGTATACATATTCAAGGGCATACACAGTTGAGTTGTGTTTATGTTCATATGTAGTGGGCCAGTCTGGGCCAAAATGCCCGGGCTGATTTTTTTGTCCCAGTCCAGCCCTGGTTCACATTAACTAATGTAGTTAACTAATGTTAACAAATGAAACCTTATTGTAAAGTGTTACCAAAAATCCATAAGTGATATTTACCTTAATTTTACATTACATTCATTTCCTTCATTCACCAAATAGAAGTGTGTTTAATTGTAGTGAATGTGCACTATAAACAGTATTTGCAGATTATATAAAGTATAATAAAATAAAAGGTCACTTAAATCTGTACATGAAGAACATTTTAAATACTACAAGTACATTTACTTTTAAATGTAGAATTAACTAAAATATGTATACTTAAAATTATGTTTTATTTTTATAATCATGCTTTAGTACACTTATTTTGATTTGTTAAATAACATTGTAAAGCACACATAAGTATAATGTTATAATGAGAAGCTCTGTGTCATCCAATAACAAATTTGAATTTAGTATTTTAATTTAATTTTGAATTTTATAAATTGCAACTTCATCATTAAAAGTGTACACAGCGTAGGGTACTTCTCAGTTTAAGTCTGAGAAAATAAAATAGTTATAAATGTCTTTAATAGCAATAAAAGTAAAAAAGCAGGAGGTTGATGCTAGGTCTGAGGATATGCAGATTCTGGTCTCCTGCCACGTGTCACTTCCTCTCATAATGAGTGAGGGGTGCTGTGTGGCAGCAGGTGCTGAGAATAGAACATGGTGCCGCTCACACTCATTTTCTCTTTTATAATAATCAGCACAGAAACACTGAGGGCCTGTCAGTTAACAGCAGAGCTCTAATGCAGATGTAGCTTTTCATATTTAAACATGCTTAGACTCCGTCTGGGCTCTTACATCAGAATCTAAAGCATCAGGGCTGGAGTGAGACAGTCTCACCAAGCAGACGAGTCTTATGACTGTAAGGGCTGCATGATTCTGCAGAAATTGAGAATCACATTTTTTTCTTAAAATAAATGAATCATGAATCTCCCATTATTATGAATAGACAACCAAACAAGTAATCTACAATTCACTAGACGTTCTGACAAATGTTACTTGCTGCAGTCTATTTAAAAAAAAAAAAACATGTATTAATTTGAATGAATGATTCAATGACTCATGAAGACTCCAATTGTTTAATTACTGGATGTACCAGTGTTGTTAAACCTTAAATCTCTTGAATGAACGATTCAATGACAAAAACACTCACCTAAAGGATTATTAGGAACACCATACTAATATTGTGTTTGACCCCCTTTTGCCTTCAGAACTTCCTTGGCATTGATTCAACAAGGTGCTGGAAGCATTCTTTAGAAATGTTGGCCAATATTGATAGGATAGAAATCGAGACTAATCAGAACAGGCAACATTTTTGTCCATTCTTCAACTGTCCAATTTTGGTGAGCTCTTGCAAATTATAGCCTTTTTTTCCCTATTTGTAGTGGAGATGAGTGGTACCTGATGGGGTCTTCTGCTGTTGTAGCCCATCCGCCTCAAGGTTGTGCATGATGTGGCTTCACAAATGCTTTGCTGCATACCTCGGTTGTAACGAGTGGTTATTTCAGTCAAAGTTGCTCTTCTATCAACTTGAATCAGTCAGCCCATTCTCCTCTGACCTCTAGCATCAACAAGGCATTTTCGCCCACAGGACACAGGACTGCCGCATAATGGATGTTTTTCCCTTTTCACACAATTCTTTGTAAACCCTAGAAATGGTTGTGCGTGAAAATCCCAGTAACTGAGCAGATTGTGAAATAATCAGACCGGCCTGTCTAGCAACAACAACCATGCCACGCTCAAAATTGCTTAAATCGCTTTTCTTTCCCATTCTGAGAACAAGAGCTTTACTTGAGTAAAATTAACTTCTTCTTACATGATTCAGAATAATTTTCCTTCAACAAATGTGTTCACAATGTCTGTAAAGATACAAAATACATATCTGAATGGAATACATCAGGCATGACATAAGTTCCGTGTCATGGGGTGACGTGAAGCGGAACCATTTTTTCCCCAATGGTTTTTCCCTGTGGGAGTGATTTCAATGTAACACCAGGTCTTTCCGAAGCTGTTGCTGCGTCCCAATTCGCCTACTTATACTACGCCCTAAAAGTATGTACTCTTTTTGTGAGGAAAAAGTACATACTTTTGAGTGTGTAGCAAAAGAGTAGGCAAGCTTTGGGACATACTGTCACGTCATCTTTAACGGACAGCTCTGTCGCGTGCTGCATGCATCCTGTCACCGTAAACTGCTCTGTTAATCATCTTGTCACAGTTAAAATCCTCCATTCTATCTAATTTTATTTCCTACCGTTTCGGAGAGCACGTTCATCTGCAAGTTGTGGCTCTTTCATGCTCTCCTCATGTGTTTGCAATTTGAATATAATGATGCATTTAAAACGTAATGGCTAAACGTGTCTTTACAAAAGTTCACAATGCGGCTGAAAATGCAATATAATGTGGACAACATTGAATAAATTCATTTTCGTCAGGTTAGATACTGATAATTAATCACTCAAAGCTCTTTATCTAAACCTCTCTACACAACCGCGGGGACTCGCGCGTCCTCCGTATGGACTACGTGTCTGTAGTTTTTTAACACTTTGTACTCGTGTTTGTAGTTCAAACCAAATCCTCGTCCAACACGCAATGGTTTGTGGGCAATATCAGCCGTTAGAGTGTGCATCGATCTACACTTCGGATTCTGACCGGAAAAAGTAGACCATCCGGGTATCTTTGAAACACTCATTTCAACATACTACGATTTGGGACGTACTAATTCTATTTTCGAATACTATTTAGGACGGATAGTATGCGAATTGGGACGCAGGGTGTGACCCAATGTGAAGGCTGCATCCTTTGAAGGCCACGGACTGCGAAGGATACAGCCTATTAGTCCTTCGAAGGACGCACCATGTAGCCTTCGTGGGATTTCCTAATTGCGCAACCAGGTGTTCCCGATTACCGCTCCTGGCGCCAAGCAACAGTGTGAGAGTACAGCTGCCATCCTGATCACTAATTTGATAAAATTGAGTAAACAGCTATGGAGACAGAATTGGCTATTGCCATTTTTTTGTTTTATATTTTACTGGAGGACATGGGAGCAGGGGCGTGTAAATAAATAAATAAATAAATAAACACAGACACACATGTCTATATATATATATATAGCCTATTACAGCCAGAATTATTTATAAATTACAAATTACATGAGCAGAGAGCTGTCTGTAGTCTGTTTTCTTTCATTTTGAATTGTTCTGTTTAAAAGTAGACCTACAGTATGTGAGGTGAGTAGCCTACCTTATATGCTGAGTTTCGTTCATTTATGAGACGAGCTTCACGCGCCAGCGCCTCGTTTCTTATCGATCGTCTGATATACGTAGCCTATTTACCTCTTATTTATTAAATCCAGGCAATTGGTTGATAAAACATTCATTAAAATTAAGGTGACAACAAAAAGTTTTTAAGCATCTTTTAGTGGCGCTTTCAGAGCGCTCAAGTCCGTAACATTGTTTTTTTCCTCATAAATGCCAATAAAATAATATAGGCCTAAAATAAAATAAAATTAATATTTTCTTTTTGACAAGAATAATTCTCCATGGACTGGTCCGAGCACTTCAGATGCACACTGTCATATTGTCACGGTGTTGTGGTGCAGTGAAGACAGAAGAAGAAGACTGACGAGGCGAAAGCTCAATACAATTACTTTACTAAAGGAATCCAAGAGGTACACTCACAGAAACACATCTAAACAGGAACAACGACCGACAATGAATGACTGGGACAAAGGGAACTAAATACACAGAGGAATCAAACATAATGGGGTGAAAACAGGTAATTCTGATGAACGAGACGATGAACATGAGACTGATGAGGGAGTGAGTTCAGGTGTTCAGACGAGAGGATCTTGGGAAGTGTAGTGCTGATGACAAGACAGACTGGTGCAGACGAGCACTGTGACAGAACTCCCCCCTCCCGGAAGGCGTGACCTCACGCCGCAGAACGGAGGAAGGAGGGACGATCTGAGGGCTGAGCGGGGCGTGGCCAGGGCGGAGCAGGTTGAGGGCGTGGCCAGGGCGGAGCAGGCTGAGGGAGTGGCCAGGGCGGAGCAGGCTGAGGGCGTGGCCAGGGCGGAGCACGATGAGGGCGAGACCAGGGCGGAGCAGGCTCAGGGTGAGACCAGGGCGGAGCAGGCTGAGGGCGAGACCAGGGCGGAGCAGGCTGAGGGCGAGACCAGGGCGGAGCAGGCTGAGGACGAGACCAGGCCGGAGCAGGCTCTTCGGGCGAGACCAGGGCAGAGCAGGCTCTTCGGGCGGCCACGGCGGTGAAGACCCCGAAGGAGTTCTAGGGATCCCCAACTGAGCCGGAGGGACCCAGAGCCGAGGCGACACCACAGGTCTGGAGGGCCAAGGCGGATCTGCAGGCTCCTGGGACCGAGGCGGAGAAGGGGCTCTGAAAGCCCGTGGAGTAACCAGTGTGAGGGAGGACAACTGAGGAGCAGGAGGGAAGATGGAGCCCGGTGGAGCAGAAGGGATGCAGGGCAGAGGCGCAGCCGGTAGTCCCGAGGTGGAATCAGGCTGACCAATGCGAGGAAGGAAGGAGGAGTCTTAAAAGGACATTATAAAAGGGATTATAAAAGGACATGTTTGTGTGGAGAGAGGAGTTCACACAGAGCTAGGAGAGACTGCACACTACGAAGAAGGAGCCTAAAATCAGCGGTTTGATGAATCTGGATCGACAAAGGGAGATAGTGTTAACAGAGGAAGAGAGGCAGTGGGTCTATGTTACTTTGTCAAGCAGTTAAGTGGCATCTGTAATTCTTGTCAGGAAACCTAATGCCTTCAGTACCCGCCGTATACAACAGTTTGGTGAAACTGCCTCGGAGTCAATTGGAATCTGGTTTGAAGCCTCTAATGCCAGTTGTGTGTTCATAGTACACTCCCCACACAGTTTTGGATGTACCGTTTCGTTAAATTGAGAGGAGGGAGTCGGCTGGGACCGTGAGTGGAGACCTTATTCACTGTGAGTTGCAGTGCTTAGTGTGAAGTTAACATGTGTGACTCTTTGAAGTGATTGATGAATGCACAGGTGTGGACATTATAATTTTGTGTCCGCCCGTGTCCCCAGTTGGCATACTCAAGTGCCGTCTCGAGTGGCGAATTGAAACTAACCAACTGTTGAGTGTATTGTCTCGAGTGCCGAATTGAAACTAACCAACTGTTGAGTGTATGCTGTACAGGATTGCAGCTCTATTCGGCCTGATCTGAAGAGGATCCCTGGCGTGAGTACTTGATTACTGTCCGATTTGAAGAGGATTTGTTGAATATTCATGCGATGCTGTTTGATTCCCTGATTTGAAGAGGAAGCATTATCTGTCTATTGAGCTGGTCACATTGAAGAGGATCCCTGGCGTGAGTACCCAGTTACTGTCTGCTCCATTACTTACTTATGGCTGTCCAAAGAGGAACTGCTTTGTGACTCCCTTTCCAGTGCCTGTTCCATTACTCACCTCTGACTGTCTGAAGAGGAACCGCTTTGTGAGTTCCTTTTCAGTGTCTGGTCTATTACTCGCCTCTGGCTGTCTGAAGATGAACCGCTTTGTGAATTCCTTACCAGTGTCTGCTCCATTACCCACCTCTGGCTGTCTAAAGAGGAACCGCTTCATGAGTCCCTTACCAGTGTCTGCTCTATTACTTACCCCTGGTCATCCGAAGAGGAACCGTTCTGTGAGCTCCTTACCTGTGTCTGCTCCATTACTCACCTCTGGTTGTCCGAAGGGGAGCCGTTGTGTGAATTCCTTACCAGTGTCTGTTCCATTGCTCATCTCTGGCTCTGCGCGAAGAGGAACCGCTGTGTGAGTTCCTTTCCTGTGTCTGTTCCATTACTCACCTCTGGCTCTGTCCGAAGAGGAACCGCTTTGTTAGTGTCTTACCAGTGCGTGCTCTATTTACCTCTGGCCGCCCGAAGAGGAACCACTTCGTGAGTCCCTTACCAGTGTCTGCTCTATTACTTACCTCTGGCCGTCCAAAGATGAACCGTTCTGTGAGCTCCTTACCTGTGTCTGCTCCGTTGCCCACCTCTGGTTGTCCGAAGAGGAGCCGTTGTGTGAATTCCTTACCTGTCTCTGCTCCAGCACTCAACTCTTGGCATCCGAAGAGGAACCGCTCTGTGAGCTCCTTACCTGTGTCTGCCCCATTGCTCACTTCTGGCTACCTGAAGAGGAATCTCTGTGCGAACTTTCCACGCAGCCTGACGAGGCAGAGTCGGACGAGCTTGTTTTTTAGCTAGGATTTGGCCTATTTTAATTCAATAAAATACAATGTTTACAAAAATACAATACTGTCCATCTTGTCTGGCCTTGTGGTGTCTTTGGGTAACTCATCGAGGTGGTACACCCAATAGGAGTGGGGGAGGCCACTCCGGCCTGTGACATCTGCATGAAACTCAATCATCTATAAACAAGGTATGAATGATGGAATATTCTACCCTATCTCACGACCAATTCGTACAAGTGATTAAAAAGTGGCTAATTCGTACTAATTCGTACGACCTCACTCGTACGAATTCATACGATTTGTCTAAACCCACGTGATGGTTAGGTTTAGGGGCGGGGTCAGGGGTAGGTCATTCGTACGATTTCATACGAATTGGCCAATTCGTAAAATATGTACGATTTACCAAAATCGTACTAATTTGTACGAGTGAGGTCGTATAAATTGTTACGAATTAGCCACCTCATAAAATTCGTACGAATTCCTGTGAGATCGGGTTGGAATATTTCACCCTCTGTTTCTACTGTTTCTCTTCACTGTAGAGGACATGCAGTTACAATTGTATTTTTTTTTTGAGGGTATGAGTATGTAAAACTAAACTTGACACTGTCAAATATAAATTTTATTCAGATGGTAGTGAACAGTTTTATACACAAGGTGCTGTGCGCAGGAGATCCAAGAAAGAAATGAAAGATAAATAGGGACAAATAGGGGAGGCCGGGGTTAGTTGACACACTTTTTACTCCAGTGAGAATTCCTAAGAGTAGCTTTATTTCTGAAAGTCAATTTCTCTTGGCACACACTTCAAAGTCTTGACTAAAAAGGCTTCCCAGGAAGAAATATACAGTTGATTTAGCAAACGTTGACCTGTTATGGGGCATGTTAGTTACGCTTCTGTTGCATTTGCATTCTTTATCATAGCTGAAGTGAAATAAATGTAATATTTGTTTAATGTTTCTAACAAATTTTCATTCAATCATTTACGTAGGCCTACTGCTTAATACATCATCTGTTTGTACAAAAATGAAGTTCAACATAAGCATATACTATTTAAATACCAAAGAAGTGAGGTCTAAGTTTTTTTTATTCTGTTAATTTTGATAAACATAACGCAATATAACATTGTAACTACATGAAACAGCTGTTGTTATCAGAGCTTGTGCAGCCGCTCTTGAGAAGCTGTGCAGTCAGAGTCAGCCATTTGTTCTTGAAGCACTCTCTCACGGTACTTTGACGGCATACGTGGCGTCGGTGCTGTCTAAAGACGGACACAATTTCTAGCCGGCATGCACTGCTTCAAATCAGCCGTCAATCAGTCTGCGCAGTGCCTTATGAAGTCGAACAAGCCTAATGTGTCATGTTCTGTTTTAGTCATGTGTTTCTCAATTCTGTTTTCTCATTGGTTCATTATGTTAGTCATTATGCATTTAAGCCCTCTTGTTTGCCTACTTACTTTCTCTTGTATTGTTGGTGTAACCTGCTGTTTGGTGAGTCTATAGTCGTCTTTTTTCCCCACTCTAAGTTATCTTAAATAAAGCTGCACAGTTTTCAAACTTGGCTTCAGTGGATTGATTGTTACACATACATTGTTTTGTTGATGTTGTTTTTCTTTTATGACACCTTGCCAGCTCTATACAGCCATATAATCACTGAAAACCATGGCTTCAAATGGCGTTTTGCTAAAGTGCAGCTTAAATACCCTAACAATGCCCCTATAACATTGCCCCTTAGTTGATCTAAAATCAATGCAAATCTGTGGAATTAATTTAGCTTTTTTTTAAATCAAATTAACTGATGTATAAAATACAAATATAAACATACTCTTTAAAGTAAGTATTTATTATAATACCTTCATAACCTTCATCTTTATATATTCAGTGTACTTCATATCTTAAAAGTATATTTAATAAAACTGTACTTGCAGATATAATATTAATGAAATAAAATGACAATTAAAAAGGAAATAAAATTAAAAAAATGAAAATTAAAAAAATGAAATAAAATTACATTAAAATGTGCATTTAAAGATGGTATACTTTCATGACTGTTTCTTAACACACTTTAACCCTTCAAACGTACACTTTGTAATTTAAATTTTTACTTGAAGACATTTTAATAATACACTATCTTTTGTCATGATTGGAAACAGTACTCTTATTTTGTTGTGTTCACTAACATATTAAAGCACATTTGATTATACTGATTATAATTTTAGTGTTATTTGATATTACATTTACAGTTTATATATTTCACATGTACTAATTTGTAACTTACAATAACATCCTTACAAATGTGTAATTACAAATATATTTTGATACGACATACAAGTCTCACTAAAAATTTCATTAAAGTATTTTTTAGTCTGCCATAAATACTTGTCAGTATATTCATAAATTGTAAGTACACTTTAATCATATTTCAATGACAAAATATGACAATATTTCAAGGACAATATAAGTACTTATGAAATTGCATAATGTAAGTGGGTCAAAAATAAGTATAAGCTAAAATTATCCACCTCCATTTAACAATGGTTGTCAGTGGGAGACCTTTCACAGAAAATTGTGGTATGGCAAATTGATTTACAACATGACACATCTCCGATTCTGCATCACATATACTGTATAGTAACAATCATATTAAGCAATGTTTTGCCTGAAATAGGCAACTCATTATGTTCAATTGTTGCATTTAGTTTAAGCAGAAGGATACCACTCATGTAATCATTTTAGCCCTGTTGTTTGTTGAGAGCAAAAGTTCAAACTAAGTCTTTGATTAAATGACAGCTTGGCAAGGGAACACATATGTGCATTTATTTCAACAAATTTTTAATTAAAAACATTTGTTTCAATAGAAATAAGAAAACTCACACCTGCTGCACATTGGTAATATCTTGTTTATTTTTCATTTATTCGCTGTCAAATGTGTGACTGTCAGATTGAATAACGGCGCTAATTGGCAGGAAAAGAAAAGGCACAATTAATGCATGTTATTATTATTTCCTCACTCTGACATTCCAACACTATATCTCTCAGCACAGCACTTCTCAGTTGTGGTAACTCAACTTGTTTTATTTACTGAACAAATACAAAATGAAGCTTAATCCGGAGAGAAAAGATCAATAGAGACCATGCACAATCACAATGCTTTACAGCTTTCTGGAATATTGCTTAGTATTGTTCTAACGATCAATTCTTAGCTTGCTGCTTTATAAATGACCTGTACCACACCCCCAAAAATCAATCCTTACAGTTTGACACCACTGATGGCTTGAGGACTGAATTTAACTGCTTTTAGGTTTGGAGGGGTGGACACTATTCCCCTCAATCATGAAGTGAATAGCATGAGAGGAGTTTTCTTGATGTTTTATGAACATTTTTGGCATTTCTGTACTTGGGATTTGGGATTTGCACTCTGTAAACGACTCTGTAGAGATCAAATCAATTGCAGTTTGCTAAAAATCCCCATCACTTTATTTGGACATACAAGTAGTCATATTATCTCATATTCAGATGACTTACTGAATAAGATGAATATCTTGTGAAGCAGAACATAAAGCATAAATTAGCACACTAAAGTACTTATCATTTAGCAGGCACTTTTATCCAACATGACTTACAAATGAGAAGAGCAATAGAAGCAATAAAACCAACAATAGGTCAACCATATGCAAGTGCTGTTACCATTCACAGTCCAGACTGATCTCATGAAGTAGCGTGTGTATGACACGCCAATTCGTATTTCCTTTTTTGGCTTGCTATCAACACGCATAATCGCTTTTCAGCGTGTTTATGAACGCCGTTGACTTAACGTTATTACTGTATATATACTATGACTTACCTCAACCCCGTCCCTAAACCTACCCGTCACTGGGGTTAATGGCATTTATGACGGTTCCCTCACCATCCTAGGAAAGAAAAAGATAGCTCCCCAGATGTAGATGTACATTTTGCTTTGTTTCGCTCGGACATTTGACGGAGTGTATTGACACGCGGAATGACGCAGATGTTAATGGCGTAGATACACGCATACACGCGGATAAACGCGGATAGCTCAAAATGCGTAGAGATAACACGCCACTTGACTTGAAAGTTCTTGATTTTATACATTTGGACTGAACTGGATTGTGAAAAGTGTGCCCTGCCAGAATGGCCAGATCTGAATGTGAGTTTGCTGTCAATTTGGTTACACTTTATTTCGATAGTCCACTTTAGACATTCTAATAACTATAAGTAACTTTGTTAATACTTGTCAACTCTGGGGTGTGTTTCCCGCAAGCATCGTTACCCAACTATGGTCGCAAGTTTCGTCGTTTTCAGCATAGTTCAACAAGTCGGTGTTTCCCGAAGCATTCGGTCCAACAAACAATCGCAAACATCATCGCAAAGTTATGTGGTTTGAACCAGCTCTCGACCTGTGGTTAGAGGCATAGTTTCTATATTGCATCACATTTGGACGCAGGCACGTGCAGAGGGGGGGGCTTTGGGTGCTCGAGCACCTGCCCTTTTGCCCCTTGGTGCCCAAAGTGCCCTTTTGTCAAGACAAAATTTCCTCTCCTTTTTTTTGTATTTAAAGGCACTTTTGTGGATGCCTGCCCCATCTAACTAGTAGTAAAATGAATGAATAATAATTTAGCTGTAAATAAAATGACCCACATGATGACCTTTCACCTGATTCCTCACGCTGCACGCGCATTTTTTAATATCGCGCGGCTACGCGCAATCGCGCATTCCCAGAGGATATCTTCAACTCTTGCGGCTGCTGGTAAGTGGTGTTCTATTCTCAGCGAAGTGATTTTGATGTTTGTTTACTTATTATAATTATTTTACTAGAACGACGTGAAGAGAGCATGCAGAGAGATGTTGTTTGTATTGCTGTGTGTAGGCTGTAGAAGTAACGTTAGCTTGCTGTTTGAGGGAGAAAAGTTTCATGGGCGTGGAGGGGTGTTATTTGACTAAAAACTATTATTTGTACTTTAAACTATTATTATTATTACAGTATTTATTTAAAAATTATTTTCACATAAAAATTATTATCACAACTCTGGTAAGTTATCACATAGGCTTACCAGTTAGTATCTTATGTTTTGTGTGCAGAAGCCTGTGTGAACATCTGCCCTAGTAACGTTACTATTATATACTATTATTGTATTATTATACTATAGCAGCCTGGGCAGAATCTGTAGCTTTAGCAGGTCAGTGAACTAGTGAGCCAGTTCCAAACACTGTTAGCAATCTTTACATCTTGTCATGGTCACATAAAAATGGTTTAATCAGCTAATAACCTATATTTCTGTTTATTTTAATGTCTACAGTCTCAGATCAACTCCAGCAGTATCAGCAGTAACAACATCAACAGCAAAGGCAGCAAACTCACTTAAGGACTTAAGTAAGAATTAACCATAACAGGCATCACATTAATGTTAAAAATCTTGTAAAGTATTAATTGCTGTTTCTGTTTGCTTTGTTTTTATTTTCATTGTATAAAATGTAACTCTTGTATTTTTGTAAATCACTTTTTGCCATGAAAATAGCCACAGATGCTGATATGCCATTAAATAAAACTATACTGTACTGCACGAAACATGGGCCAGGTTGATTTTGTCCTATACAGTTCACTATAACAGCTGTTCTTTATTATTCTGTATAACAGAGAAGAAAAAGCCATCAGGTTGGGACAACTTAAGATACTTCAGTTTCTAATCCCAGAGTTATATATAAATATATAAATTATATATATATATATATATATATAAATTATTTTTTTGCATTTTAAACTTTAAAATTGTCTTTTCTGTTCTGTTTCTTTTTCAAATCTGCATCAATGCATTTGCTGCTGTATCGATGCAGAATCATCTGTATTGATATATTACTGTATTGATATTTTGAGCACAGCCCTATAAAGCCTTGTTTCCATGTGCCCCATTTTATACTTTGAGCACCTGCCCCTCCAGAGGTCTCTGCACGGCCCTGTTTGGACGTAATAAATCCTTATCTTGGGCAAAATAAGCAAGCTGACATTCAGTACAACCGGTGCCTTTTATTTAGAATACATAAAAATGTAGTTTACATCTTTTAGTTTTGCAAAAGATTTAAAGTACCGATTTTGAAGAGTGCACATGTGCGAACTTGCTCTATGTAAGAACGAGCCAAATATTGAGTCTGGTAATAAAGCAAAATAACTGAGAACTATTAGAAATAGTCCTCAGATGACATGTCTATAATTTGTTTATAAAAAATCTAGCGTTAATTGGATCTCAAACCGTTTCATTAAAAGTAGTTATTACTCCACCACGTGCAAAACCAATGTGTTTGAACGATACCGAAAGTGGGTTTCACAAAACAGTCGTGACTAGTTGATTTCTCCAACGATACATCGTACTATGGTAGTGAAGCAGCGAACTACATAGTTAGAGTATTAGTAGACTGTTAGGTAAGTTGTAGGGTTAGAAGAAGACGTTGACATGGAGTTGATAAATTATTTATAGTCAGTAGAATGTCTGTTAGAGAACCATCAAAATAAAGTGTTTGGAGATATTAAGCAGACATTAAGCAAGTTTACTAAGTCTAATTATACTCAAATGACTGTTATTTGACATTGATGCAAAGTTACATATAGTTGACTCCGAAATAAAGTGTTGGGTGTTTTTTTTTTTTAAAAGGGACATGTCAAGCATTTTGACATATCTACTAAATTGGTAGTGAATAAAATGGGTAAAACTGAAATAAATAGATATTTAGAAACAAAAAACTAATAGAAACGCATAAGAAAATCCCTAAACTTAATCGTTTAAAACTAAACTAAAATGAAAACTGAAAATATAAAATAAAAGCTAAATCAAAATGTTGATAAATACCATAATAGTATATAAATTTCAAATCTATTAATATTTGCTCTTATTGTTATAATCTTTTGTACATTTATCCAAACTAATATTAAAGTACCATATAATATATTGGAATTATTTGAATAAGAATGTGGTGTCAGAGGAGGACCATGTTAATCCATTTTTAAATATTACACACGTTTTTACCTTTTAGAATAACGTGATGAATTGTGCAGGAGAACTTCTTGTTAAAGACTACAGAGGCTCATATATCCAATGTACCCGTTTCATTTTCTGCATCATTAACTGTCTAGTGTGAGTGCACTCAGCCCGAGGCATTGGTCGACATGTGGTTGAGTTTACCTGCATGTTTATGACCGTATGAAAAAAGAGAACTGGATAAATGGTGGACCACTGTGTGTTAATGGCTTAATGGTTGAAGTGACCCCCAACAAGCCTTTTAACACTGAGAGGGGCACTTTTAGTTTAGAATTTAATTATGGTAGGCATAAATTTGATTTCTAACAAAATAAACTCTGAAACTGATGCTGTGCTGAGCAGTTGAAATATTGCCCCTTGGTGCAATCATGCGGCACACCATAACACATTGTCTCTCGAGTTTTGGACTTATTGGCAAATTAAAGTAATTTAAATAGGACTTCAGTGTAAAACCACTGGAATAGTGAATAATGGTGGATTTAGTGTGCGAGAATTATGAAACTTTGCTGTAGCAACATTCCACTGAAATATAAACTCAATATAAATTTTTATTTCCTTCAGATTATCTGAACATTCCCTGAAAATAAATATCATTAGAGCCTTTTTTTTTTCTTTTTTTTTGCCCAAGGGACTACAGTTCAGGACCTGCTGCAGACGAGGCGAGTAGGAAACTGAAGTCGTGGGGCTTGCAGATGGAGCTCGCCAATGAGCTTGAGAAGGGTTTGCGTATCTCTCACTCGTCGACAGATGACGAAAGCGAGCTGCTGGATGATGACGTGTTCTCTGTCATGGCATCTGATTAATCAGCGAGCGCGCTCCTCACCCCAGGTCATGCAGGATGAGGTTGATGAGGACGACAATGTTTCTGAGCACTCTCAGCCCACCTGTCCTTTATATGATTATGGACGTTATGTCTTGCGATGCATTTATATCCCCGATCGAAGACCAGTTATTTCTCGATTGTTGAGGTGTCTGCACTTAAAGGGTTAGTTCACCCAAAAATGAAAATTCTGTCAGTATTTACTCACCCTCATGTTGTTCCAACCCCGTAAGACCTTCGTTCATCTTCGGAACACAAATTAAGATATTTAAGATATTAAGATCGCTCCTGCATACAGTCCATAGGCTTCTTGAGGGACTGGCTCTTGCTGTCCCCGAAAAGTCATTAAAGACATCGTTAAAATAGTCCAAGTGACTACAGGGGCTCAATCTTAAGTTTATCAAATGACGAGAACACTTTTGTGCGCAAAAAAACAACAAAAATAACGACTTTATTTCAACTATTCACTTCCTTCTCCATGAGCCTGTAAGTCAGTTAACGTAGTGTGATTGCGTAGAGCTACGTCACACGTAGGCTCACTATTGGCCGACGCTGGTCATGTGTGTGTGATGCGTGTGACGTACAATAACAGAAGCTTACGCTATTAAACTAGTAACCTGACTCGCGCAGAGGGAGAAATAAACGAATAGTTGAAATAAAGTCGTTATTTTTGTTGTTTTTTTGCGCACAAAAGTGTTCTCGTCGTTTGATAAACTTAAGATTGAGCCCCTGTAGTCACTTGGACTATTTTAACGATGTCTTTAATGACTTTTCGAGGACAGCAAGAGCCAGTCCCTCAAGAAGCCTATGGACTGTATGCAGGAGCGATCTTAATATCTTAAATATCTTAATTTGTGTTCCGAAGATGAACGAAGGTCTTACGGGGTTGGAACAACATGAGAGTGAGTAAATACTGACATAATTTTCATTTGTGGGTGAACTAACCCTTTAAGAGTCCATCTTTGTCCACTCAGCTGCTACGTCTTACATCATGCCTGAATGGCAGAGCATATGCGGCAGCAGGTCAGGCTGAGTAGGCTCCGCACACTATGGCTTTTGTTGCAAACCTACTAGGCTAACCTGCTGGAGGATCTGGATCAGGGCCAGGGTCTGCCCCCTGAGGCGGTAGAGGAGCTGCTCCACACCGCAGATTTGGCATCCAGGACCACCAAACAGACTGCTTCTTCGAACGGAGAGACATCAGGGAGAGGGGGAAATCCTTCCTCCTCCATGCACCAGTTTCGCCTTCCAAGCGTTTTGGTACATCCGTTGAGACGGTGGTCGGGACAGTTGCAGGAGGCGAAGGCGCACTCCACAGCTTTTAAGTTCTTCATGCCGCGCCGATCCAGGTCCATCCCTCAAGCCACAAAGAGGGCTGGCTCATCCCAGACTGAGGAGCGGTAGTACATGGAAGAGGCATGAGTTTACAAAGTGGCAGGGTGACATCAGCGAAGTGGTCCAGAACAAGCACACTAAGCCTCGTACTGGGGTTCATAACATAAATATCCACGGTGGTGGGGCCCTGATGCGTGTTACAGCTGGCCCTGAAGTTGAACCCATGATGTATTTTGCAGAATATTATCTTCTGCCTCACTGACGGTTCCGCTCAGAGGCTGATTAGAAACATGACGTCAGAGTCGGCTTGAGGCCTTCACTCCCCTGAGCTCTGTCTAAACACTATTATGAGTTGTGTGCTGTCTATGAGACTCTTTGTAAGCTGTCGCAGCTGTATGATGTATTTAGGCCTCCTGTCACTTTGGAGGGACCTCAGACCTGGACCAGGCAGCAGCGCTTAGCCGTTGAGCCTACTTGGTTATTGCCTTTACTTGTTAGCGTTGTTAGGCATCTTCTCGCTTTAGAGATTCACTTTATAGAGGCTTCCATAGAGGCTTGGATAGCAATGGTAGTTAGGCTCCCTGTGAGCCTGCTTGGTAGCTGGTAGCAGATCTCAACTCGACCAGAAAGTAGTGCTGAGTCGTTAGGTTCTCTCTGAACCTCATTGGTTACTGCCTCTACCAAGGAGTGTTGTTAGGCCTTCTCTTGCTTTAGAGACTTGCTTTTTAGAGGCATCCGCTCCTCAGAGCTCTGCCGGGATAGTGGCTCTAAGTGGTTAGGCTCCACGAACCTCTGTGGAGGCTTTCCTGAGTGAGGACTGGGGTTAGGTCTCTTCTCGATTAGAGAGACATCATGTTGAGTCTTGCGTTCCTAGAGCTTAGGTATGCAATAAGTGTCAGGTTATGAGGCTCTCTGTGAGCCTCCTTGGCTATTGACCTAGCGTGGAGTGTTAGAGGCCTCCTCTCATTATGAAAGTCGTTGCTGAGGCCTCCACTCTGCAAGGCTTTGCAGGCCAGTCAGACAAAGTGTTTTACAGTGTTTTACTACTATGGGCTCTCTGTGAGCCTCCTCAGATGCTGGCCTGAGTAGAGAGTGTAGTTCGGCCTCCTCTCTTTAAGGCTTCCATTCTGAAAAGCTCTGGTCTAAGATGTCTTCCCAGCAATGGAGACTTATGACAGCCACTTGGGCACCCATCCCTTCAGCATAGCAGGGTGGGTAGTCCATTCCCCAAAGGGCCCTCCAGAGGATGCAGGGCAAGTTCCCATTTAAACGTCTCAAGTTTTGCATGTAATCGTTGTTCCCTGAGAAAGGGAATGAGATGCTGCGTCCCGTTGATATGCTTCAGGTACTCCTGCACGCGTCTCCCTTAGACAAGTGGATGACGTTTGGCACAGGTGCCCTTTATGCTCTCGATTTTACCTGCAGTGACGTCATAGGCTAGTTCATTGTCGTGTTTAGATTCCTTCTTCAGACAATGAAACTGTAATGTAACTATAACCTATGCAAACTGTTCTGCACAGCTTACAAGGTTAACTTTCACAAAATGTCTGCAGACTTTCAATACAAACATTCTTTTGATGGATACTTTTATTTTTCAATGAATTTGCATGAGGACAGAGCTAACCTTTATTCTTATCAGATTGTCTAGATGTATGGTGATATTATCCTCTACGGCTAGCTCTTCAATATGTCTCTGTACCTTTACATAAATCTCACCCTTTATCTTGCAGTTCCACTCTCTGTCTTAGACAAGACAAGACTAAAGATCCTGACATTATGATTTAAAGTCTGCAAATGTTTCAGTTCAAGTTATTTCTTTCTCTTTTCCATTGACTTTATTTTTTTGGTTCCCTCATTTCAGACAATCTGTACCTCCACATTCACAGAAACTTCCTTGCAAATGTCTAAAAAGTTTCAATATAATATTAATTTGAATTAGTTTTAATATTAATATTAAATCAAAATATTACAATCAAACAACTCTCTGAATATTAACATTGAATATGTCTTGGTGGACTAGATCTGCTATGCAGATGTACTACTGCCAAAATATACAAAGACATGCTGTGAGAATGTACAGCTGCATAAATATACACATACATCCCATAGCAGATCTAGGCAGGAGCTGGGGAAGGTGGAGCTATTTTGGTTTAAATATGTCTCTGTCACTCTAGCTACAATTAATTTAACTAATTCATTTAATTTAATTTTAATAACACTTCACGTCAGACATAATGTTTAAAATCTTAAAGACGTTTACTGTAAAAACCTGCGTCACCTTCGGTTTTGTTCTTAATGTTCTCTCTCCAAATTCCAGGTAATGTATGAGCTTTCTGCCAGAATGCATTAGTTTCATAGCAAAGTGCTACTTACCCAGGACACACCAGATGCCCCGGAGCACATGGAGGCAGTGGACCTTGGTCAGAGCAAGTGTGATGCCATGTCAGAATGGGAGAACAGTTCCCGCCTGAGTGCAGCACTGCTGTGAAAGGCTCTAGGTATTCTAGTGTTTATGTAATATGTGTGTCAACTTTCATTGCTTTCAAAAAAGTTCATGATTTTGTTTCTAATATCACCCTTTTTGAAACATAATCTTGGCTATTAAATGGGATTTTTTTAAGGTTGTTTTATCATCACCTGTGTTAAACGTCTAAAGTATATTTTTAAAAATTAGTTAAATTTACAGTAAAAAACAACAACAACAAAAACAAAAAACAGCAGCTGTGGTTTTCAGAACTTCACTGTAAAAAAAAGTAGTTATATGGATTGAACTTAGATTTACTGTAAAAAAGAAGGTATTTTTCATTACGTAATTGAAACTGTGTTGATATACCAAATATCTAAAATAGTTTTCCCTTTATAATATTTTGACTAGAATGTGACCTTACATATTGTCACAGTCCTTGTCTGCACCAGTCTGTCTTCGTCATCTGCACTACACTTCCCATGATCCTCTTGTCTCCACACCTGAACTCACTCCCTCAATCAGCCACCTGTTCATCATCATGTTCATCTGTGTCACCTGTCTTCACCTTGTTATGTTTGATTCATGCTTGTATTTAGTTTGCTTCTGTTCAGTCTGTCCTTGTCGGTCGTTGCTAATGTTAATGTTATTTAGTTTGTGCGTGTACTCTCTGCCTGCCTGTCTGTACCTGTTTGATTTTGAGTAAATCTTTGTATTGGAGCTTTTGCCTCAGCCTCTCTTCATCTACACCACAACCGTGACGCATATATAGGTGGTAAAGAGAAAGCAAAATTTTAAAGTGGTCATACACTGGCTTTTTACATTTTATTATATTGTTGTCTGAGGTCAACTTATGAGGTTCGCTTGGTTTTTGCATTCAAAAACATTAAAACGAATAAGCAATAGGCTATTTTGTACCCAAGTTTTTAGCCTACCTGAAAATCGCTGGGTTTTTATGGGTGTAATGAGTTTAACTCACCCGTCTCTTGGGGGAAATTGTTTTGAAAACGTCCAATTTTGTTAAATGGCAACCGGAATGATTCGACCCAGAGTCCGTGTGTTGCCCAATTCCTGTCAGATCCAATATAGAAGGCACAGCACCATTCTTTACTCTTAATTGGTCTGTTCCAGTCTTGTTTACAAAAAAATCCTCAGTGAAATGAAGAGAACAGACGACAATGTTTTACCTCATCAGCTGAAGTGGAACGTCATTAAAAATAAAGGTTATCCATGCAATCCTATTGGAATCTAGAGGAAGCTTATGTAGCTAGCGACTGTCTTCTTCCACAACCAGGCGGCGGCGGCACAATATTTTGTATTGCTCGCTTGGTAGCTCAATCCGGTTATTCATCACGAGGTAGGCATCTATATTATTTAGCTATGCGTGTAATGCACGAATCGGTGGGCGGGGCTAAACCGGCCATGTTGAAGTAGGCGTTGATCTTTTTCTGTGGGGGTGGTGTTTTATCCTCTTTGACGTCATAGTTCCCCACTTTGAAAAACGAGTCGTTTGCTGGGGCTGGTGTCAATAAAAGCTTTTATTGGACTAACGGATGTTTTCAGTTCTGAAACTTACAGGATATTCTTATAATATGATGACCTGTGGCTATGGCTGTCCTCCTGGATTAATATTTTAAAATTGTAGATCGTATTGGAGATATTTTATATTGAAGATCAAGTGGTGACCTAACACAGTAACGATTGTTATCATACAAAATTAAAGTTTTATTGGTTTCTTGCTCTTGGCAGCCAAAAATTTACAGAAAAAAAAAAAAAAAGAAAAAGAAAAAAACACTGTAATCAGCACAAACCATGTTTATCCTGATCACATATTTATTGTAATATTTTTTTATAGGCTTTTAAAATTTACTGTTGAGATGTTCATTGAGTATAGGCCTAGAGTCTAATCACTAAAATTCTTCAAATGCTCCACGTGAAACTGCGGTCTTCCGACCTTTTACTATCGTGTCAATTGATTCTGATTAAAATGCTTGAGGGAGAGAGAGAGCAAGACAGCGCTTGTGTTGTTTGAAGACGCAAGAGTGTGCGCGCGACACTCTCTATGCTCGTTATGTGTGCCATCAAGCACAGCAGTTATATTATTCTCCATCACTCACCAATCAAAATAGGCTTTAGCGGGACAAAATTTTGCTTTTGGAGCTGTCAAAAAGCGAACAATCTGACGGGTTTTAGAAGATTAAATACAACCCGAAATTAAAAAAAAAAAACAGACCCGGCCTCTTTTTGAGACCGGCCTTTATTTACCCAAACCTGCAGCCACACCAGACGTGTAAAAGAGACAGGCGTCTATTTATCACTCGGCTATTATTTGAAGCTTTACAGCAAGCAGGACATCACAATGCGCAGTGATAACGTCTAGATTGAGAGTGAAACATGAGTGCTGAACACTGAGGGGCGGAATATTTTTTCAGCCATTTTTTCTAAATCGAAAATGCTATTTTTGCCAGCCGAGATTTTGATGCATTCCTATACAAACCGTATAAAGACATTGGTAGATGTAAACATCTGTTACAATGGTAGACAGACATTGTAAACAGACTGTGTGGTAATAATTATGAATATAAATTATGAATAAGATCACTTTTAGCATAAGGCGTTTTCAGAATGCCTGTTTGTCTGCAATCCATATGGATAGGCCTACAGTATATAACCCAGCAATGCGACTATGTCTCAGATAGTCTGACGGCAGATAAAATAAACGCTAAACAAATAGGTGTGTTCGACTTGAAGCGGCTCTGTACTGATAGGTCATTGTATGACATCAAAGTACCTCGAGAGTGTATGCTTTCAAATCACTCTTGCTGTATTTTGCTGTCATACACACTGGGCAGTCTGCGCAGAGCCACGGACACATCTATTGACTTTTGAGTGATTCGTTACAAAAGTGCGCATCGAATATATGCTAAACGAAAGCATATATGGAAACTTGAATGTGCATGTGTGTGATGCCCCAGAACAAACCTTATTGTTTCTAATTGGTGCATATTTAAGCTTCTTCTTCCCTAGCATTTATTCTTTTTTCCAAGATGTTTCCTTATTACCAGAATATTAGTGAGGTTGATTAGTTTTATTATTATTATTATTAGTAGTATTTTTTTTATTTTTTTTACTGTGGTGCTTTAAAGGGTTAAGAATCGTGGCCGAATTGTAGATTGTACAAATTCAGAGAATTTTTGTTTTTTTGTAAATTTCCCATTAATTTCCTATGGGTCGGTCATTTCTGACCGAAGACCACGAGTGTGACTATTTTTTTTACAACAACTTAGCATGCTCGGATCATGACCTCATTTTTTTTTTTTTTTTGTATTCACATACCAAATGGCAAAAAAGTCACCAAGTATCATAACCTTCTGATGAAGCTGTGATTTTTAATAATTCAAAACAGAAAATTATTCGGTCAGAAGTGACCGAGGACCATCAGAGGGTTAATTAGCATGCTGTCCTATAGGCTGTGAAATACCAAGCCGACATATAGTGAAGACAAAAGCTGATTGTGTTCACATCTTGTCAACTGTGTCTGTGCCAAAAAGCTCGACCAAAGAGGCTCAGGTGACTGTCAACTAGCACATGCATTGAAGAAAATGTCTATATCAGCAGGCATCTTTTATTCCTGTGCACTGACTCATTCACTAAACTGAACAGCCAATCAGAGTGATCTCTCTCACTGATGGCCACGATGCTCATTCAACATGCTGAATTGGGCAAACTGCAGATGTGTGGAACACATCTTGTTTTCACGGCTCTAAGCTGTTAAATCATTTCAGTGTTGAATTTGTATGATGGAAAGTTGTTTGACTTTTTAATTCTTCTTAAGAATCATTGAATTAATCAATGAATTTGTTTACAGCAGTTGCACATGATGTTTTTTCTTTCATTCCTTTCATGCATTTCTCTGGATTTTTCATTTTCAGCTATTTTCTTCATTGTATTTCTGTGACGATGTTCGGCTAGATCGCCCTCGAGTGTCACTAGAGGGTGCTCCACCCCTGCACTGCCTTCCATGGGACTGATCATGCACACATCCTGGACTGATTTCTCTCTCACCTGTTTCCATTGATCACTCTCACACCTGCTTCTAGTTCCACACACAGCTCCACACATATTAAAACCCCACTCTCACTATCACCCATTTGCGAAGTCTTGTTTCACTGTTGTGTACATCTCCGAGCGGTTCCGAGTTTTTCATCCTAATCAGTTGTCCATATCTGGTCTGTTTCTGTCTGTGTATTTGACCCTTGATGAACCTGTTGTTCCTCGATTGTCTGCTGCCTGCCTTTAGACCCATTTCCTGTTTCCTGGATTGTATCTCGTCTGCCGCCTGCCTTTGTCATCTCGCCGGGTTTCTGATCCTGAGTATTGCCTTGTCTTCAATGCTGTGTTTGCTGTCTGTGACCCTTGCCTGTCTGACTACCATGTAATAAACTCACTTTGCGTTTGGATCTAGCTGTGTGGTAATTCATGACAGAAAACTTCGCCTTAACCATATCCAGCAGTCAGCCTCGTATTCCTCTCAGTTAACTAATGCGGACCAGAGAGCCATACACCGGGATCAACCTCGTCGTTGGAGCGGTTGGCCAAGATGGTTTGCGGTCTTCATGTTTCCACACCGGGACCATCGCAGACTCAACCCGTCTCAACAGTTGTCAGCCCTGAGCCGATCCCAGTTCCACGCCAAGCTCTCCCGGAAAAAGTAGATGGCAAGGTATGACGACGAGCTTACACAACAAGGCTAAACACAGATACGGGAGCGGAGATTATGTGACTACATCAAGAGGATCGATTGAGTGGTATGTCGAGGAGTCTGTTTGAACAGGCACGTTTCACGATAATGAACACCAAATGTTTAATGATCTTTTTCCGTGGAGGGTTATCTGAACCGCTCTGTTCACTGATGCCCATCCATGATCCCCACGCAACTTTAATGCAGTTTTGTCCTTCTACTGAGTGTTTCTACTCTCACTGTGGGTAAGATGGAGAAGGAGCTCCACGACGCCGCAGCATTCACCAAACCAGGGTCTAGTCATGTCAGCCTCGATGAGCCAGAGTTTCACGTCAGCCTCGATGAGCCAGAGTTTCACGTCAGCCTCGATGAGCCGAAGTTTCAAGTCAGCCTTGACGAGCCGGAGTTTCACGTCAGCCTCGATGAGGCGGAGCTTCACCTCAGCCTCGACGAGCCGGAATTTCACGTCAACCTTGATGAGGCGGAGCTTCACGTCAGCCTCAACGAGGCGGAGTTTCACGCCAGCCTCGATGAGGCGGAGCTTCATGTCAGCCATGTCGAACTCAAGTTTCACGTCTCCGCAGCCGAACCCGCGCTTCACGTCTGCCCAGCCAACCCTGTGCAACACATCAGCTCCGACAAGCATGTCAGCCCTGATGAGCCCGCGCTTCACTTCAGCCCCCACGGTCGAGCCTGTGCACCAAGTGACCCCCGATGAGCCTGCGCTTCACGTGAGCCTCGACGAACCAGCACCTCAGGCCAGTCCTGATGAGCCTACTCCTCACGCCAGTCCTGTCAAGCCAGCAATTCAGGTCCTGCCCGCTGCACAAGAGACTATTCTTCGCTCGTCCACCAAACAGTCACTTCCAGAGCCATTGTCACTTCCTGAGCCAAGGTCAGTTCCTGTTCCAGCCCATGTCCCAGTAGGTTCCCCCAAGTATTTATTTTTTTTCATTTTGTCTACATCCAACACACATAGCACCCTTTAGCGTCAATATGTGACGCAGATATATATGGGCCAGAAGGCGCCTCCTAGTGGTCTAACCCTACCCCTGACCTAAACATACCCATAACCGAACAAAGCTCTGTGCGTGTTATATTGACACAAAAGGGTGCCATGTGCGTTGTATTTAGACGGAATGTCAAAATCGTCACTATATCCATACTACCCTAGGATGAGAATGCATAAGACAATTTCAATGAAACATTATTTGTAAAACCTATTTGAGACAAAGACACTCCTTTATTTCTGAAACAAAGGCTATAATTCAGTTTAATACTTCAACAAACATACGCACTAGTCAGAGTTTTAATAACGAAATAGTCAAGAATTGTAATCAAAACCCCATGCAGACTCGCATAATATAGAAATAGCGGTCTTTTCTTTTTTTTTTTTTTTTTTTTTTTTTGCCAAAAAAATTTACTTGGACTCTGCTTGGCTTGATCTTGTTATTTTTATTATGTTTTGTTATTTTTCAGGACAAACATTGTCAAAATGAACACAAGTGCTTGGTTGAGTTTATATTTTACCATTTCAATTTTGTGTTTAATGAGGATGTCAAAACATTTACTGATTGATGATGGTCAGTCAACACTGTAAAATAGACCAAAATCCTAAGATGGTGTGTCATAAAAAGACTGTTGTTGCAGAGTCTACATCAGCCTTTACCTGTGATCTCACTGAGGTCATACCATGCAAACTGACAAGCAACAGAAACTTTTCATATTGAACACCCGCTTTAGTTAGACAATCACTTCCGAGAGCATTGTGATTGTGTTCACATCCAGACGTTTTGAAGGTGAAGTTTATAACTCCTGCGCACTTCAAGGTCCAGCGAGCGGAAACACATTCCAGCTGCCACTCAGTATTAGATGTGGCTATGCCATTTGATTGATAGCTGTCCAATTTACCACATAACAGCCTGACTTGTGCAATCCATCCTCTCATCTGGCAGTACAGGCAAACAGATCAGCGTACATCAACACACTCAATCTCTCTCCACTCTTATATTTCAGCAGTGGCACCTGTAGCTGAGATGTCTAATTAAAGGAGCTTCAATGAGCTTTTCCCACTGAACATATTGCACAGCTTGAATTGAGACTTGGACCATTTGTTTAGCAAAGGTCACAATCTAATGTCCATTTGAGATTTTTTCAGGGACATTTCACTGCAAATGTCTTGCTCTTAAAGGGATAGTTCACCTGGAAATTAAAATATACTCACCATATGTATGTGAAAAATCATGCATGGGTACTATACTATTCATCAAAGATTAATCATAAATTAACTGGGTAACATTTAAATAATGTTATTATTTAATAATAATTTTGCCAAAGTATTTTGACTTCCTCTCCAGCGTTGCTGTCTGTCAGTTCAGAGATGTGCTGTTTTTCACTGATTCTGATTTGAGACACTGTCTAAAGATGGCTGCAGCAACTAATACATTTTACTCTGTACTCCTGGTGTTGTTAATTAACAACAAGGTCATGAAAGACAGACATGGCCTTATCATTGTTGTGTGTATGTTCTTGTCTTACTTTTTTCACAACATCATTGATCCATGCTGCCAAGCTCAGGCCTACTGAAAACAATAATCAAAAAATAAATACATAGAGCAAATATCATCAAGACAAAGTAACCGTAAGTGAGGCCGGTTTACTGCCGTGTGTCACTCACTCACTGAGAGCATTTTACTCCATCACACACTGACCTTATGAGTTTAATCCACTGATCTCATTCACGAGTTCACATTTACATCAATTAAACAGAGTAAAGATTATGCGTATTTGGCGTGCTGTCCGGGGGGAGGGCTCCGAGCTCGGAATTTTTTGCCCGAACCCTGAGTTCCCATTCAGGGAACTTCGAGCTGCGTGTAACCGCTATGGGAACGCCCCTGCGTGATGAGTCATGAAGCACGTATGAAATCCAATGGTGAGACGGAACGTCATAGGCGGGGTGACGTATCGACCAGGAAACTATAAAGCACCACAGAAACACAAGCGCGACAGCTTCTGAGTCTTCAGCAAGCGCTCTATGTATGAAATCCAAGTTGTGTCTTTGTCTGTCTGAAAAGCACTGTATATATATATTATGGCGAGCAAACAGCAGCAGTTCAGAAAGTGTGTTCATCCCTGCCCTCGCTACATCACCGGTGGGGATACACACGATCTGTGTGTTGTCTGTATGGGAGTGCAGCATGCTCAGTCAGCTCTCGAGGGGGCTGGCTGTGAGCATTGCGAGCATTTGCCCATGAAGACGCTCCGCTCCTGCCGGGCACTCTTCGAGGAGAGTGGCTCGGTGCACGCTCCCCGCGGTTTGGGTCCCGCTGCTGCCGAGGCACAGCGACGGCTTGCGCCGTGGGGATCGCAAATGGATCTATCAGCAGGGATGGAGACGGGCTCTGCCTTTTCTCTGCCCTTACCTGATAGATCCAGCGCCTCGATCTCGGTGCGGGGGTCCGCGCTGTGGTTTCTCCTGCCCGGGCTGAGGCTCCACCACTTCAGCTATCCAGTTCCAAGGAACTGGATGTTGAAAGTGTGGATGTGGAGTCTATTGACTCAGTGGAGATCAGGGACTCGCCATCCCAGTCTCCCACGAGTGAAGAGCTGATGGAGGTTTTGACTCGGGCTGTGGAAAAGTTAAGTATTGATTGGCCAGTCGAAAAACAGGAGACTAGAGTGAACAGTAAATTAGACGAGAGATTTTTACCGTCTCACTCTCTACCTCCACGCCGGTGTTTGCCCTTCTTTCCCGATCTACACACTGAGGTGTGTAGATCGTGGAATAGACCGGTGTCAGCGAGAATTCTAACGCACCAGACATCTATGTACTCGAATATCGCTGGGTCTAAGAGACAGGGTTATGGGGCGATGCTGAGGATGGAGGAAGTTTTGGCGAGCCATCTTTCTCCTGATACGGCATCATCTTTTAAAACACCGGCGTTGCCCACCAAGCCACTTAGAAATACATCGGCTTTGGTGGGCAAAGCTTATTCGGCGGCGGGACAAGCAGCATCATGTTTGCATACGATGGCTATCCTCCAAGCGTATCAAGCAGATCTTTTAAGAGATATGAGTGAGGGGGAGGTTGTGAGCACTGATGTTATTAAAGAACTGCGTCAGGAATCAGATATTTCTCTCCGTGCCACCAAGGAGACGGCCAGATCAGTTGGTCGTTCTATGGCAGCCCTGGTGGCCACGGAGAGGCATTTATGGCTTAATTTAGCGAGCATGAAGGAAAAGGACAAAGCTTTTCTTTTGGATGCGCCGTTGTCGACCGATGGTCTTTTTGGTGGCTCGGTGAATTCGGTCATCGAAAGATTTCAAGAAAGCAGGCAGCGCCGCTCCATAAATGTCTCCCCCTCCGTGCGCATGTCCCCGCCCGTCGGGTACCTCTTCACATAGGGCACAGCAGAAGAAGAGTGTCGTGTCTCGCGCTCCTCCCCAGCAAAACTGGGCCGAGACGCGGCGTTCTCAGGCGAGGTCTTCCCGGGACAAAACCGATCTGAGGACGGTTATTGTCGCCAGCAAGGCCTCGTCGAAGAGGTCTTGATGCCACTGGTGTCAGGATGCTGAGGGTGGTCCCCACCGTCTCGGTGCCCTCAGGGGCCCGTTCTGCCAACCCTGCCTGTAACGTGGGGCGTAGACGGTCCCAGAGAGTGTTTTCCCGAGGGACGCTCGTTTAGTAAAAAAAAAATAAAAATAAAAAAAATGCTGAGGGTGGTCCCCACCGTGAGAGAGAGGTGTTCACCGCTGAATACGGTGCCCGCTCTCTCTCGTTGCCCTCAGGGGCCCGTTCTGCCAACCCCGCCTGCGTGTTGGGGCGTAGACGGTCCCAGCGAGTGTTTCCAGAGGGATGCTTGCTCGCTCCGAGGAAGCAATATAGAACAGTCAGGCCAGTTGTTCCCTGCCAGTGTGCCATTACAGGGCACTGTGTCTGTCACTCAAACATCTCCAGAGGCCAGTCTCGAGAGACTGGTACCCTTTGTAGAATTTTTGGTGGAGTGGAAGAGTCTTCCAAATATATCTCAATGGGTCCTGCAGACTATCGAGTAAGGGTACGCGATCCAGTTCAGGTCACGTCCGCCTCGCTTTCGGGGGATTTTACCCACTGTGGTGGGCCCCGAGCAGGCTCTAGTTACGGAACAGAAGGTGAAAAAAGGTGTTACTGAAGGGGGGCGATAGAACGAGTTCTTCCTCCCGACAGAGACTGGTTATTACAGCCATTATTTCATCGTTCCAAAGAAGGATGGGGGGGTTATGTCCAATTTTTAGATTTGCGCCTATTAAATCACTCTGTAGGGAAGCTCAAATTCAAAATGCTCACTCTCAAGCAGATCGTGTCACAAATCAGGTCCGATGACTGGTTTGTCACGATAGATCTAAAAGACGCATACTTCCATATTCCATCCTTCCACAACATGGGAAGTTCCTGAGATTCGCTTTCGGGGGCGAAGCGTACCAATATCGGGTTCTTCAGTTCGGCCTAGCTGTCTCCTCGAACCTTCACGAAATGCATGGACGCAGCTCTGGCTCCGCTGCGACTCCAGGGCATTCGCATTTTAAATTATATCGACGATTGGTTGATCCTGGCTCAATCGGAGCATCAGGCGGTTCAGGATCGAGATGTCGTTCTCGCCCATATCAGAAGATTGAGGTTAAGACTCAATGCCAAGAAGAGTGTGCTTTCTCCAGTACAGAGGACCACTTTTCTGGGCGTGGTTTGGGATTCGACGACGATGCAGGCACATCTGTCGCCTGCTCGTGTTGCTTCGATTCTCTCAGCTGTCAAGCAAGCAAAGTTAGGCCAGTCACTCACTGTAAAAGAATATCAGAGAATTCTGGGTCTGATGGCAGCAGCGTCCAACGTGTTACCGTGCAGCCTGTTGTGTATGAGACCTCTGCAGTGGTGGCTCAGGACCAAGGGGTTCTCCCCGAGGGGAAACCCGCTCCGCAAGATCAGGGTCACATCTCCGTGCCCTGGCTATGTGGAAAGAACCTTGGTTCCTGTCCCTGGGACTTGTGCTGGGAGTTCCGGGTCGTCGTGTAACTCTAACGAAGGACACCTCCCTCACGGGCTGGGGGGGCGATCATGAGTGGTCGCTCGGCCCGGGGTCTGTGGCAGGGTCATCATCTTCATTTGCATGTAAATTGTCTAGAAATGATGGCGGTGTTTCAGGCTCTGAAGCACTACCTCCCAGACCTGAGGGGTCACCATGTTCTTGTCCGATCAGACAACACATCGGTGGTCTCTTATATAAACCATTAAGGGGGTCTGCGCTCACGTCCATTATACAGGCTAGATCCTTCTGTGGTCCCAGGGGAAGCTTCTTTCATTGAGGGCGATTTATATCCCAGGGTATTTAAATCGGGGAGCAGACGTCGAGGCAGGGGCCGAGGCCTGGGGAGTGGAGACTCCACCCCGAGGTGGTGGAGCTCCTATGGAGTCATTTTGGTCGTGCCGATGTAACAGAGTTAGATTTGTATTTAGTTTTATTGTGAATCCTCCTGAATTCAACAGCAGTTATTAATTTCATGTTAAAATAGTGCCCTCATGTGGTTTGTTTGGGAGCTGCAGACAAAAATGCGTGGTTTGACGGTAAATAGGGTAACTCAACAGTTGCTATGGGGAATGCGAGCTGTTGGTGCGTATGGTCATGCTCTGTCTCATTTTGGCAATATTTGTGCGATTATGACGCAAAATGACTAGCGATTTCAAATATTTTGTTTGTGATTTGGTTTAGCCAATGTTTAAATCATTTAATTCAAGTAGTAACATATATTTGATCAGTTATGGCCTTTTGTGAACTTCCGTCCGATAGTGCTCTCATTAGCAAGGCCACGAGGTTGCTAATTTTATCTTATATTTTATTTAGATACATGTTATGTCTGCAGCAAAACACCACTGAGAGGATGTTTTATTTCACTTTTCAGGTATGTTTTTATGTATATTTTTGTGTTTATTATTGCTTTTGTTTTTATTATTGCATCATGTTTCATACAAAATGTGGTCATGTGTTATGTTCTATTATTGGTTATACTGTTAGTGTAACTCAACAGTTGCTATGGGGAACGCGAGCTGTTGATACATGTTATGTCTGCAGCAAAACACCACTGAGAGGATGTTTTATTTCACTTTTCAGTAAATACCAATCAACAAAAACGGTGTGTCCTTACAATTTATTGAGAAATTGAGCCCACTGACTCCTGTTCATCTGAGTGCATGAAGAACGAATGAGCGAAATTGGTCAAATCACAACGCAGAATACGAGCGAGAGACCAGATCCAGTCATGACAGCGACAAGATCCGTTACACCGAGGTAGACCTATTTGAATCCAGGGACTGAGACACTGCCTGTTGTGGTTTTCTCTAAATCCGCCAGCCCCTCTGGGGTTGGATGCGATGGTACAGGAGTGGCCGAGGTCACCCCTGTATGCATTTCCCCCGATTGCTCTGCTCCCAGGAGTTCTGGAGAGGGTTCGCCGAGACGGGGTCAGTCTACTGTTAGTAGCCCCGTATTGGCCGGCTCGAGTATGGTTTGCGGACCTTATTTCTCTCCTCGACGGTTCTCCTCTGGAGATTCCGATCAGGAGGAACCTTCTATCTCTAGCATGCGGGTCGATACTTCAACCCCGCCCAGATCTATGGAGGTTGTGGGCTTGGCCTCTGAGGGGGCCCAGCTCATAGAATCAGGTCTCTCGACTGAGGTCGTGGAGACCATCCTCCAATCCAGAGCTCCGTCCACGAGGAGATTTTATGCCTTGAGGTGGAAATTGTTCACCTCTTGGTGTGGAGAACACCAGTTAACTGCCCAGTGTCGGCGGTGCTGGAATTCCTTCAGGAGCGTTTCTCCACAGGGTTATCCCACTCCACACTAAAGGTATATGTAGTGGCCTTATCTGCTTACCACGTCCCTTTGAGTGGAGCTTCTCACGGGAGATACCCATTTGTAATTCGTTTCCTTCGTGGTATCCTGAGGTCAGACCAAGAGAAACTAAATCTGCTCTGCCCTGTGAGGGCTCTAGATGCTTATGTCCACAGAGCTGCCCTGTGGAGAAAGTCTGAACAGTTATCTGTTTGTTTTGGACCTCCGAGGAAAGGTCTCTGCTCCAGGGGCGCAGGTGCTTTCGTCCGAATGTGCGCCCTGATTTCATACAACGGACACCTGCTCGCATGGCGGCGTTGGTATCAGCGTTCCCATAGCGGTTACACACAGCTCGAAGTTCCCTGAATGGGAACGTCTCTGGTTACGCATGTAACCTTAGTTGCCTGAAGGGAACGAGACGCTGCGTGCCCATGCCATACTCCCAGCATGCCGTGAGCACTTGCTTCAGTCTTATCAGAAGCTGTCGCGCTTGTGTTTCTGGAGTGCTTTATAGTTTCCTGGTCGATACGTCACCCCGCCTATGACGTTCCGTCTCGCCATTGGACTGATTTCATACGTGCTTCATGACTCATCACGCAGGGGCGTTCCCATTGCGGTTACACGCAGCATCTCGTTCCCTTCAGGGAACTAAGGTTACATGCGTAACCAGAGACGTTCTCCCCCTCGTTGTTGTAAGAGTATTTAGGAGAAGAAGTGAGGAGATGGGGTGGTGGAGGGATGCTGTTAGACTGTCAATGAACTGAGTTACGTTTGCTGTATATATACCTCTTACCTTACCTATTGATTGGGAGTGTGCTCCACTCGTGTCTAATTAGGCTTGATTACCTGAATGTGCTCCACATGTGTTTAATTATCTGAACATGCTCCTCCCGAACTTTGTTAGTAAAACATAATTTATTGACGAATGTAATTAAATATGGCACTTTCCACAATTATGTCACAAAAAGGTCAACAAATGGTCAGTGAAAAGAGCTGCTCCTTCATAAAATGTTTATTGGTAACCCTTTAAGAGGTCACATGTATATATATACACTCACCGGCCACTTTATTAGGTACCCCATGCTAGTAACGGGTTGGACCCCCTTTTGCCTTCAGAACTGCCTCAATTCTTCGTGGCATAGATTCAACAAGGTGCTGGAAGCATTCCTCAGGGAGTTTGGTCCATATTGACATGATGGCATCACACAGTTGCCGCAGATTTGTCGGCTGCACATCCATGATGCGAATCTCCTGTTCCACCACATCCCAAAGATGCTCTATTGGATTGAGATCTGGTGACTGTGGAGGCCATTTGAGTACAGCGAACTCATTGTCATGTTCAAGAAACAAGTCTGAGATGATTCCAGCTTTATGACATGGCGCATTATCCTGCTGAAAGTAGCCATCAGAAGTTGGGTACATTGTGGTCATAAAGGGATGGACATGGTCAGCAACAATACTCAGGTAGGCTGTGGCGTTGCAACGATGCTCAATTGGTACCAAGGGGCCCAAAGAGTGCCAAGAAAATATTCCCCACACCATGACACCACCACCACCAGCCTGAACCGTTGATACAAGGCAGGATGGATCCATGCTTTCATGTTGTAGACGCCAAATTCTGACCCTACCATCCGAATGTCGCAGCAGAAATCGAGACTCATCAGACCAGGCAACGTTTTTCCAATCTTCTATTGTCCAATTTCGATGAGCTTGTGCAAATTGTAGCCTCAGTTTCCTGTTCTTAGCTGAAAGGAGTGGCACCCGGTGTGGTCTTCTGCTACTGTAGCCCATCTGCCTCAAAGTTCGACGTACTGTGCGTTCAGAGATGCTCTTCTGCCCACCTTGGTTGTAACGGGTGGTTATTTGAGTCACTGTTGCCCTTCTATCAGCTCGAACCAGTCTGGCCATTCTCCTCTGACCTCTGGCATCAACAAGGCATTTCCGCCCACAGAACTGCCGCTCACTGGATGTTTTTTCTTTTTCGGACCATTCTCTGTAAACCCTAGAGATGGTTGTGCGTGAAAATCCCAGTAGATTAGCAGTTTCTGAAATACTCAGACCAGCCCTTCTGGCACCAACAATCATGCCACGTTCAAAGTCACACAAATCACCTTTCTTCCCCATACTGATGCTCGGTTTGAACTGCAGGAGATTGTCTTGACCATGTCTACATGCCTAAATGCCCTGAGTTGCCGCCATGTGATTGGCTGCTTAGAAATTAAGTGTTAACGAGCAGTTGGACAGGTGTACCTAATAAAGTGGCCAGTGAGTGTATATATATATATATATATATAGATAGATATGAAATTTTATATCATTTTCATTATTTCCCCTGTTTTCATGCATCATTGGAGTGGGAAGATGGGGGTGTTGTGGTTCTCTTTTACTTACTTTCTATAAAAAAAGCAAAACAACAGTCAATTAATGTAATTGTGTATTGCTTATACGTTAACACTGATTATTGCTGCTAGTCTACAAACCGTCAGCCACGACCATTATGGATTACGAGCCAGCTATTCACTATTCACTATTCACCTTCATGCTCAACACCTGACAAGTAAGAATTGAGAGGGTGGATGGGGTCCAAGAGACAAGTCACCCTGGACCTGCAATGTGTGAGAGAGGGAGCTGACAGCTTAAAACCAATTTACACGCTCTTGCATTCCCAATTCATTTCACAATTATTCACTTCAGACTACATCTGCACCTGAGGCAGATGGTCACAGTGAGTTGATTTTTCTGGTAAGCTCACCTGAGGGATGCAGTGTTGGTGTTGAAAATGAAGTATTCACTTTCGGTTGCTAATATATATAATAATCCATATGTCACTGTTAAAATCGAATCAATAGCTTTTTTATATGAGTAATAAACCACAAATGACATACCTGTGCATGAGAAATACTCAGAGAAAAGTGCTGCTGCTGAGAGAATATTAGCCTGCTCAGTGGCGTAGCGTCTGGGCATGCACGTGCATATGGGCCCGGGCCGATAGGGGGCCCGCCCATGGGGAATTTTTAGTTAAAACCAGGTAATTAATTTTTAAAGTGTAGCCACAATAAATATACATTTTTTGAATGCATGTCATGATATATTTCTATAGAGTTTTATTTTTACAGGAGTGCAGTGAGTCATTATTTCGGCCTCTCTGCTCGCGCTGGCCATGTAAAAGCGGCTAATGGCATGAACAAGTTTACATTCGCGAGATGGACGTATGCGCATCAGGCTATTCGTTCTGTGATTTCTTTTGAAACAGTTAAGCTATTTAGGTGGTATTTTCATGTTTTTATCACGCAATCATGTTTTTGATGCGGTGGTGACGCTTGTAGCAACAGCAATAGTTTAAAGCTGTCACAAAGAACCAATAAAAGCAATGATTAAGAATATGTCTAATATAGCAAGGAAACATTTTAAAAATGTTATTAATAAAGATGAAGTTGACTGACTCAATACTGACTCGTGATCTTCGCAGTGGGCTTGTGGATGCACCAGAGAGAAATACACATTTCATTTCATAAGCAGAGAGCAATCTTTTTGGTTTGGTTTCGTTTCGAATTGTTCTGTTTACAAGTTGACATTTCAATATAGCGTAGATATACGATTCAGGTCTGTGGAGTTGGATATACTTATACACTGAGTTTATTTATGAGACACGCTCCAGTTCGCGATTGGATGCCTGCGTGTCGTGATTATCTATAATTGTTTGCTTTCACTTCTTATGTATTAAATCCAGGCAATTGGTTGATGAAACATTGATTAAAATCAAGATAAAATCGAAAGGAAAACGAAATTCACTTTAAATAAAGGCTTTGTGCTTTTCTGTTTGAGGTCTGTGGAAGTTTTAAATCCGTCTTTTAGTGCCGCTGAGCGCTCGAGTACGAATGACGTCCGAATAAACTGTCACGTCTGTAACATTGTTTTTTCCTCATAAATATTTTGAATATTTTATGTTCTGTGGAGCCAATCAACTCTTCCTCATTCGATTTGCCCAGTGTAATTCACAGAATTACAAAAAAAAAAATATTTTTTGCCTCCTAAAAGTTAAAGATTTTTTTGTTACGCATGAATACGTCTATTTCCTTAATATAAAATATAAAAACGCATGTGTAGACTGATATTTTTCAGCCTTTAAGGGAGTAACATGGATAAACAGATGTTTCAATATATTGGTATTAATGCTTTTTCTGAGACTTTATTTATCAAGTTTTGACAGCAAATGCCACGTCCATAATACTGGAATTCCACAATTTTAAATAATTTATCCTCAACTAGTTTTGTGGTGTGTCTACGTATTTTATAATGTTAACCTCAAATAATACTAATAGTAATTTACGTAAAGATGTGGTAGCATTGGATATGGATGGTAAGGACGCTGGGAGTTGGAAGGGGTGTCTCGCAATTTTGCAGGTTCGTGGATCTGAGTGTCACCAATCGCGATTTTGCCCTACCATTTTCTTTTGCATATGGGCCCGGGACTGACTTGCTACGCCACTGAGCCCGTTTAATTGATTCTTTATTTCGTATTGTTATGCACTATTGCAATTAACTATAGCAGATATTCACTTTCTGTTATTCTCTTTTGAAAAAAAAATACAAATATTTACTTTATGACTTTATGACTCAAATTTGGTCACATAATGCGGAAGTCTATTGGCTGTTTCAAAAAAAAAAAAAAGATTACTCCTCAGATATTTCTCACTTAAATTTAAAAGAAAAGAAAATGCACATAAAAAAACATATTTTGAAGAGGATCCTCAATTGAAGAGGATACTTTTTTATTTGATAAGAAGGCATGTGCATAAACTATAATGGAAACACACTGACCTTTGGATGTGATTGGATAATGGGACTAACCAGCAGATCAATTTCATTGCACAGCATCTCAAATGTTGGTTTGATCATTCTGAAATACCTGAGCCAAAGTCTGTGATCAAATTGATTTGGTTTAATTCTCTCCCAGAAGCATCTCACATGACTGCATTCCCAAAAACATCAGAATGCAAGATAACATGATAACGTTTATTCCGTTTCATCTCCGTACTTGGAATCATTTATGACGGAAAAAAAAAAAAAAAAACAGTGGGTTCCCCAAATACAGCAACTTCAATTTTTAGTACAGATATCTTGTACCAATTTCCCAGGAAGTGGTGATTTTGTTCTTTTGAACACATCATGGGATGAAAACTGTGCTTTATACGCAAATGTTTTTTTGCAATATTACAATTTTGGATTCTCAGTCTCTAAGTAACTTTCTGTTTACGAAGTCCCTGCTTCCAAAAAGCACAATGTGCTCTGATTGGTCAGTTGGACCAGTGTGTTGTGATTTGCCAACCGCTTTGAACGTGTTTCAGAGATGTAACGCCTCTTATAACGAGTTTCAACACACTACTAACAAAACTCAACTCAACACACCCTCATCCTTGTTTTTGTGTATTCCTTGGGCAGGAATTATTTAAATCAAGAATATTGTGATATGTTTCTGGTAGAAAGACTACAATTAAGGCATTTCAGGGAGAAACAGCGCTTACGGATATAGAGAATAACTCCCTTTGGAATGCTTTGTAACTATGCTGACTTTTTGATGGTCAAACCACAACTTTTTACAACTAAAGAAAGTTGAAAATGTAAAAAAAACAAACAAACATAATAGGTCATTAAAATACTTTGTTTCATAAGGAATACATCAATATCAAAGGGGTCAAAGTTTGGCTTTTTGGCAAGGGCATGCAGCAGTGCAACGCATTCTCACCCCAAGGCGTCACCTTTGACCATGCTTCAATATTTGACGTTTTAGGCGCCCTTTAACGTCACTTACATGACGCGATCCTATGGCGTCATCTAACTGTCACTAAAGGAAAGCGTCACTTAGAGGACGCGGTTAGGTTTAGGTCTGGGGTGGGGGTAGGGTACACGCGATCCTAGGGCGTCATCTAACTGACGCTAAAGGGCGCCTAAAGCGTCAGATATTGAAGCAAGGGTGAGAATGGGCTGAGCAGTGAGCAACTGCAAATGAGATGAATGTGAATGCTAATAGATTACTTTCACAAAGTATTATAGACTTAACAGATCAATACAAGGAAGAAAATTGTACTCTTTAAGAAATGTCAAAGGGTCTTTAAGAAAAAAGTTTCCTTTTGCTCTTTATCTCATTGGTGCCATCTCATTTTCTTGCGATTCTTGTGATCAATCTTATTAGGTGAGATACATCCAGACTAAAAGAGAAAAACACAAAACGAGACAACATCCATTTATAGGTTGGAAAATGTAGAATGATAAATGGTTGTGAATATGTGAAATGATGATATTTCAAACCTGTGCCAGTGCAAAGCATGCTGCTTATTGTGTGACTTTTGAATAGGTTTATTGATTAAGGAACAAAATAGGCTTTTAAAAAAATCCAATTTTTTTTCAGAACAAAAGAATAATTTGAGGTAATAGATTGTGGTATTGATTTTAGACTTACAGGAACATTGCCTTTGTGAGTCTTAAGAATTTGAAGACAAACCACAATCTTCAACATATACAAAAAAGAAGTATATAAAAAAGTGCAAGTATTTCATTTTCAGTGATCAGAAAAAATCTATTCCATCTTTGCTCACAGACCTTCGGCATTTAGATTTCAATTTCTGTTTTTATTTTCATAAAGATATCAGGGCTGTAATATCCCATCTCCCATGACCTCTTTAATTACCTTTTTTTTTTTTTTTTTTTTTTAAATATAGATCAATCAACCAATAAGAAAAAAAAAACCTTTGCCTATGAGATATTAGACAATAGTCTATAATTGGAACTCATTAACAGTAATTCTTACTCCACTCGAGTATTAATAAAGGCTCAAGTCATTCCTGGGTTTTCACTGGCATGTTTATTCCATGACGGACATGTCTTTACAATAAAATTGCCGTCAGGACTGGTATATAAATAAAACAGAAAACGTAAATTAACCTTAAATTCTTGACATATTTGCAGACAATACTAAACAGAATCACAAAAAAACTAAGAAATAAAGTATACATTTATGCCATGTAAAATAATTGGCTTGTTACAAACACAGTCACGTAACACAAATAAATGACAAAGAAAGAGAAAATATATACCTCATTCACCACATGAACTCGAGAGGGTAAACTTAGAAGGGTATTCGTCTTCAATCCTCAACGACAAAACTTATGGATAATCTTTACAATCTTCCATGGCTTTTTAGAAAACCGCAGCACATTTCTCTCATGGAGATCTTAGCGAGTGTACCCATACAGCGTCCCTATAGCAACAAATTATGATTTCCGCACGGAACAAAAAATAAGTTACACCCTTTTCCTCACAGTTTTTAACAAATAAATAATCATGAAATTATAATTTATTGACCATGAAACATTTCAATCATATGATTTTTAACCTCATATATATTTATATTTTAATTGTGAACCATATTTAACAAAATTCATGAATTGCCTTTGATTGCAGCTACAGTAATGTTCATAAGATCCATTTCCAAACCGCTTGTCCTATGCAGGATTAAAAGCATGGAAACACACTGAACTAACTAAATACATACATACATACAGTACATACATAGTAAAACATCTGGACACTTTACAATAAAGATGATTTGAGGAGAAAATAGCTTGATTGTAATGAAAATTATGTAATAATACACAAAACTTAGTGGTACTAATTCTGTTTTCCCGTTGAAATGTGATCACTTTTTCATAAAATTAGCCCACATACAGTATGCTGTTTTTGCCCTCTTACAGATCTCTAATTAATCACAGGTCAGGAGAAAAGGGCCACAGCTGCCACAGGTTTCCCCAGAGTTTGTTTGCACTATAAATAAATCAGTTATGCCTGACTAATCTCTTTAATGAAAGTTTAAATGGTTTTGGAGCAGCAGAACCGCCGGGTCACAAGGATTATCATGCCACTTTTCCACAGCCTTGATGTTTAATTATAGAAAAGTTGTTATTTCCCTTCCTTATTATCACTTTCTGTGTTCACTGAGGACAGTGAGTGTTTGTGAAAGATCAAATGGAGAACAAAGTGAAGACCAATCTGCTGAGAGAAGGGGGGTCATGGCAGTGTGAAGGGGTCAAAGGTCATGGCAGTTGACTACATGCTAAAAAGGAATTCAGAAACAAAATGTCCTTAAAGGGATAGGTCATCCAAAAATGAACATTCTGTCATCATGTACTCACCCTGAAGTTGTGTTCCAAACCTGTTTGAACCAGAATTTAGTTCAAACACACACACACACACACACACACAACAACAACAACAACAACAACAACTCTAAATGGTTGTTGCATGTTAATACAATATGACACTGACTAGATGTTACGCTGCTGCTGTTCCAGTAGAGCAAGTTTGGACTTGCTACTGCTAATAGATACACAGACACGCTTCTGTGAACATGTACTGGTAACACTTTAGAATAATGTATCTTACTTACTGCATAACTAATAAGGAATTATTGAAGAACTAGTAGGGAATTCTTCATTAGCTACTTCTTCGCTGCTGTTAACTACTACGTGTTAGCTAAGTATGTAATAGAATTTTATGATTGTGTTATTTTACAGTTAGTTAACCAATAACTAATGAATTGTCATACCTCCTGAAGAACTACCATTAATTATCTATTAATTGAGGTTCAAGAAAAACAACTATGAAGTAACTATAATGAACAGTCATACATAGTAGTCACTACAATAATCTATTTTTTTAGCATTGTAGTGGTGGCAGAAGTGCACAAATCAAGTGAGCTTGAGTAAAAGTACAAATACCCCAATAAAAATATTACTCCAGAAAAAAATATAATTACGCCATTTTCAAAATCACCTTAGTAAAAGTACAAAGGTCATTTTTATAGTACTTAAAAAGTAAAAAAGCATATAATTATACATAGTTCGGTAACACTTTAGAATACGGTTCCTTCGTTAATGAATAACTACACAAGAACTAATGAGTAACACAACATTAACAATAGTAACTATTATTAACTAACAAGAAACTCTGATTAACGAACTAGTAAGTAGCGCACAGACGAAAGTGGTAGTTCACTATTAACTAATCAATAACTACTATTTTTTAATACTTCCCAGAGAACTACTGAAAAAGTGTATTAACAATCTAGTAACTACTATTAACTAAAAGAAATTCTTATTAACGAATTAGTAAGTAATAGCTCACAGATGAAAGTGTTACTAGATACTTCTGTGGGAATTACTAATTATTTGGATTCGTATTATAAAGTGAAGATCATTGGAACTAACTAGTAATTACTAAAGACATTTTCTAAAAGTATACTAAAGTTCACCAAAAATCTCAAACGTTTGCACAAATCATGACTAGATCATGTAGTAACACTTGAGTAATTACTAGTTAGTTCCAATGATCTTCACTTTATAATAAGGATCCAAATAATTAGTAATTCCCACAGAAGTATCTAGTAACACTTTCATCTGTGAGCTATTACTTACTAATTCGTTAATAAGAATTTCTTTTAGTTAATAGTAGTTACTAGATTGTTAATAAACTTTTTCAGTAGTTCTCTGGGAAGTATTAAAAAATAGTAGTTATTGATTACTTAATAGTGAACTACCACTTTCGTCTGTGCGCTATTACTTACTAGTTCATTAATCAGAGTTTCTTGTTAGTTAATAATAGTTACTAGATTGTTAATGTTGTGTTACTCATTAGTTCTTGTGTAGTTATTCATTAACGAAGGAACCGTATTCTAAAGTGTTACCCATAGTTCTTAGACATTTTAAACTTATTTTTCACCATTCAAGTTCCGGCAATATCATGGTAGCCCACATTTTACAGTGATTTGGTGCAAGAGCGCAGGCATTTGCATCCTCTTATGGAGAGTTCTCAGCGCTGTAGATTTGGTGAATTTCTTCTGCGAAATACAGGTTTGTGCATGTTTTATTTAATCTATAAAATTATTACTGTGATGAAAATCATTTTATTTTATGCAAGGCAACATACGCAATGTCAGTTAGCCTACCTAGCTGAGTCTGTCTTTTGTGCGTGATGGAAACGCCTGATCCCTTGCATAAAACAAATTATTTTATTCATAAATGTAGTTAATCTGTTTACATTAGATGTTAAAATATGTTCTTAGAGCTGTGCAATGTTTGTTTATGGGCAGGTTATGGAATCAGTCACAGCATATTTCAGCTATGAGTGAAACACATCACTCTGTGTGTGATCAGTCTGTCTCAAAGTGTTTTTGTCTGTCCTTGGAAATTGTTAGGCAGGAGTTTTTCACACACACACATACAGTATATACAGTATATATATATATACTGTATATATATATAAACTATGAGACGATATACTGTATATATATTGGCGAGCGAACAGCAGTTCCGAAAGTGTGTTCATCCCTGCCCTGTTATATCACAGGTCGAGACACTCATGATCTGCGTGTTGTTTGTATAAGAGTGTAGCATGCCCAGTCAGCTCTCGAGGGAGCTGATTGTGAGCATTGCGAGCGATTGTCCATGAAAACGCTCTGCCCCTGCCGAGCCCTCTTCGAGGAGAGTGGTTCGGTGCGCACTTCCCGCGGTTCGGGTCCCGTTGCTGCCGAGGAACTGTGAAGGACTTCAATTGTTGGGATCGCCAATGGATCTTTCAGCGAGGAATGAGACAGGGTCTGCCTTATCTCAGCCCTTACCTGGTAGATCCAGCGCCTCAGATACGGGTTTGGAAACATGCACCGTGGTTTCTTCTGCCTGGGCTGAGGCACCATCACTTCAACTATGCAGTTCTGAGGAATTTGATGTGCAAAGTGTGGATACAGCAGAGACTGGGGACTCGTCACTTCATTTCATTTCATTTAGTTTATTTATATAGCACAAATAAACACAACAGAAGTTGACCACTGTGCTGTACATAGAGAAAGAATAAAAATATAAAGACACAACATCACAAAACTAACAAGCAATGAAACACTACGTTTGCATTCTTTATGGGTTAAGAGTGAAATGCGTGGTTAAAAAGATATGACTGCAGTTTGGATTTAAATTCATACATAGATGTGGCAGATCTCACAGATAAGGGAAGGCTGTTCCATAGCCTAGGACCAGCCACTGAGAAGGCACGATCACCTCGCAACTTCAGTCTGGATTTTGGGTGCACAAGTGTGATACTGTCGGAAGAGCGCAAGCATCTTGTTGAGTGTTTCACGTTAACAAGGTCTGACAGATAAGGCGGAGCCTGACCAATCAGTGCCTTAAAAACAAATATTAAAATTTTATATTCCACTCTAAAATGTACTGGCAACCAGTTGAGAGACATTAATATCGGGCTGATATGTTCTCGTCTACGCGCTCCAGTTAGAAACCTGGCAGCGGCATTTTGGACCATCTGAAGCCGCAACATGGATGACTTAGGTAAACCAACATACAGTGAGTTACAATAGTCCAAACGAGATAAAACAAATGCATGAGTTACAGTTTTAAGATGGTTAAAAGATAAAAAAGGTTTAACTTTGGATAAAAGTTTAAGGTGGAAAAAACAAGACTTGACCACCAAATTAATATGTTTGTCAAACTTGAGGGATGCATCAAAAATAACTCCTAAATTTCTCACAGTAGGTTTGACATAATTATTTAAAGAGTCATAATTATTATTGGGCTTTATCTTTCCCACGGAGGGCCCGAAAACAATTACTTCAGTCTTAGACTCATTTAAATGCAGAAAATTCAAAGACAACCAAGCTCGAACATCATTTAAACAATCACGCAAGGTTTCTAAGCCTTGCTTGTCATTTTGTTTCAAGGGTAAGTAGATTTGGGTGTCGTCTGCATAAAAGTGAAAGGACACTCCATATTTCTTAAAACAACAAAAATAACGACTTTATTTCAACTATTTGTTTATTTCTCCCTCTGCGCGAGTCAGGTTACTAGTTTAATAGCGTAAGCTTCTGTTATTGTACGTCACACGCATCACACACACATGACCAGCGTCGGCCAATAGTGAGCCTACGTGTGACGTAGCTCTACGCAATCATACTACGTTAACTGACTTACAGGCAAGGAAGTGAATAGTTGAAATAAAGTCGTTATTTTTGTTGTTTTTTTGCGCACAAAAGTGTTCTCGTCGTTTGATAAACTTAAGATTGAGCCCCTGTAGTCACTTGGACTATTTTAACGATGTCTTTAATGACTTTTTGGGGACAGCAAGAGCCAGTCCCTCAAGAAGCCTATGGACTGTATGCAGGAGCGATCTTAATATCTTAAATATCTTAATTTGTGTTCCGAAGATGAACGAAGGTCTTACGGGGTTGGAACAACATGAAGGTGAGTAAATACTGACAGAATTTTCATTTTTGGGTGAACTAACCCTTTAAGACACATTGCCGACCAAGCCATTAAGAAATACCTCGGCTTTTGTGGGCAAAGCCTACTCGGAGGCAGGTCAAGTGGCAGCGTGCTTCCATTCGATGTCTATCCTATTTGACCAGGAAATGATAGTCAAAAACAAATCCTGGTCAAATAGGTTATATGGGCCATTGTATAGAATTAGTTCAAAATTAGAGTTGGAAACATCTTGAAAAGAAAATTATTTTCCCATATAAAGTATTATTTTTAAAGTAGGCCAATACATCGTACATATTTCAAAGTTAAGGATTCATTATTTAGATATGTGCATTGCATTAGCTTGCATTTGATAACAGTTGATTAGTTTATTTTTGACAAAACATTTTATTTTTAACAGATGAGCAGAAGTTGTCTTACTAAAGCTTATTTGATGTCTATTTTATAGTAAAAACTTTATAATCTATTTAGTTTGTAACAGTAGGCTATGCATCTGTGCCTTCGTTCGTTCATTCACACATCCAGACACACATTTCATATTTAAACAGTCTTTGTGCAGTTTACAGACACTATTCAATAACATGATTAGAAAAAAGCACTTAAAATTAAATGACTTACTACATCAGCTAATTTACTAGTATTATTCCTCACTGTGCAGCAAGACGAGGTAAAGGTTAGGACGAGGTAAGATTTGTAATAAACTGGATGTTTTATCCAGCTGATGTGGGCATTTTCATGGCTTGCCTCAACATTAGCATTTGAATAGCGCACGCTCTCAGTAGGCGTGGTCACATTATGCTATAATTAGGTGAAAGGAAAAATACTGACATCTCTCTTTTTTCAACTGAGAATAGTTGCTTTTTATATAAATTACTTCATTTAAAAGAAGAGAATTTCAGCTTCATACAGAGAAAGTATTTACTGAGTTACAGCTCATTTTAAGGACGCTTTTCAGAATAAACTCCACTGACAGAGAAAATGCAAAACGTGCATCATGTTTATTTTTTTTATTTGACAAAAAGCAGAACTTTTTTTTTTTTTTTTGTAAGAAAAAAGTGAGCCCATCACGCCAGTTCGATAGCTGACCCCAGAGGGTTAAATTATATAGACGATTGGTTGATTCTAGCTCAATCGGAACATCAGGCCTTTCGGCATCGAGATGTTGTGCTCGCCCATATCAAAAGATTGGGGTGGAGACTCAATGCCAAGAAGAGTGTACTACCTTCAATACAGAGGACCACTTTTCTGGGCGTGGTTTGGGATTCGGCGATGATGCAGGCACATCTGTCTCCTGCTCGTATAGCTTCGATTCTCTTAGCCGTAAAACAGGGAAAGCTAGGCCAGTCACTGTAAAAGAATATCAGAGAATTCTGGGTCTGATGGCAGCGGCATCCAACATTAAACCTTGCAGCCTGCTGTACATGAGACCACTGCCAAGGGCCAAGGGGTTCTCTCCGAGGGGAAACCCGCTCGGCAAGATCAGGGTCACGTGACGGTGTCTTCACGCCCTGGCTATGTGGCTCCTATGGAAACATTTCGGTCGTCCCGAGGTAGACTTATTTGCATCCAGGGAAACATTACACTGCCCACTGTGGTTTTCCCAAAGTCTTCCAGCCCCTCTGGGGTGTCAACCAGAGCTGTTGCCTATGAATTGAATGTTCATTTCTCTACCATAAGCCATCTCCAAAGGCATTGTGTGGGTGAACGGTTTGCTGATGTCAACCTTGTGGATCGAGAGGCCCATGGTGGTGGTGGGGTTATGGTATGGCCATGCTTATGTTATGGACAACTAACACAGGTGCATTTTATTGATGGCATTTTGAATGCACAGAGATACCGTGAGAGATCCTAAGGTCATTCATCCACGTTGTGCCATCATCCACGACCATCACCTCATGTTGTAGCATGATAATGCATAGCCCCATCTGTACAAAATTCCTGGAAGCTGAAAACATACCAGTTATTGCATGCCCAGCATACTCATTGGACATGTCACCCAGCATGTTTGGGATGCTCTGGATCACTGTATACGACATAATTTTCCAGGTACTATCAATATCCAGATATCCAATATCCAGAAACTTCGTATAGCCATTGAAGAGGAGTGGACCAACATTCCACAGGCCACAATCAACAATACTGATCAATTCTATCCGAAGGAGATGTGTTGCACTGCGTGAGGCAAATGATAGTCACACCAGATATTAACTGGTTTTTGGACCACCCTCAATACTGTAAAACTGCGCATTTTAGAGTGGCCTTTTATTGTGGCCAGCCTAAGGCACACCTGTGCAATATTCATACTGTCTAATCAGCATCTTGATAAGCCACACCTGTGAGGTAAGCAAAGGAGAAGTGCTCACTTACACAGATTTAGACAGATTTATGAACAATATTTGAGAGAAATAGGCCATTTGTGTACATAGAAAAAGTCTTAGGCTACGTTCACACTGCAGGGCTTAATGCTCAATTCCGATTTTTGGAAAAAATTCTATTTTTTTTGCAAGGCCGTTCACATTTCCAATTAAATGCGACCTTTTGTGATCTCCTGTGTGAACGTGAAATGACCCAGAAGTGACCCGCATGCGCAGAAGAGTAATCAACAGTCAACGACGTCACTTGTTGTTTGCGGAATAGTTTTTTTTTTCCCATATTGTTGCGAGCTTTTGTTTTATTATTATTATTATTGCCACAGCCCATAACACAGACAACAATTATTTTATCGACGGGCAAAGTTTGCACATAAATGTAAGATTTTTCTGATCCTCACCGACCTCGTCATAAAACCCGTTTAATTGATAGTGCGCGTCCTCGGCGCTCCTTGCTTTGTCACCGGCGGCCGCGGTGCGACACTGGTGGCAGGTGTTGCCAGATTGGGTGTTTTTTTGCTACATTTTAAGGCATGTATACATGTTTTTTAGCAAAGTTTTCGCCTGGAAGGCTCTATAGAAATCAATCTGGCACCCTACTGTACGAAGTTAACTGACAGAGAGCGCACGTTCACAGACAACAATGAACGTGTTCACAGTAATGTTCATCAGGCAGTAATACAGTATATGAACGCGTTCAGGCATAACACTGGGGAAGAGACACGTCTGCAGCGGCCCATAACAGTGCAGAAACGCGCTGGAATTAGCGTGTATTGGCTAGCTACAGGTGCCTGCAATGACATGCGGGTCGGATACATGTGACCTGGCCGTTCAGATTGAAGTCGCATTTCAAAAGATCGCATTCATATCGGATTTAGACCACATACCCAAGTGGCCTGGGTCGCATTTGAAAAGATCGGATCTGTGTCGTTCAGACTGTCATCAAAAAATCAGATACAGGTCGCATAGGGGCAAAAAAATCGGAATGAGGTCGTTTCAGCCTGCAGTGTGAACGTAGCCTTGGATCTTTGAGTTCAGCTCATGAAAAACTGGGGCAAAAACAAAAGTGTTGCCTTTATAATTTTGTTAAGTGTATGCACAGAAATGTTCTATAAAATAATTTAAAGGAAAATGAATACGAGTTACTACATGCAAAATAAATATACGCTTAAATAGTGTTGGGTGTTGCTATTTTATTGCAGAGTGGTGAGTACATTTAACTGTTCATGAGGTAGATGGCCTGGGGAAAGAACTTTTCTTGTGCCTGACTATTCAGATGGCAATCGTTAAAGAATTGGCTTTTGTGTGAAGGATCCAGAGTGATTTCCTGAGCCTTTTTTTTCCTCAATAATTCTTGAAGAGTGGGAAGAGGAGTACCGATAACAGTCTTCTGATGTCTGATTTGGATACTGAAATAAACAAGAGAGTTGTAGACACACCATGTCGACCGAGCATAACTGGGTCAGCATCTCCTGTGGCAGATTGAACTTTCTCAGCATGGAAAAGGAAGTACAACCTCTGTTGGACCAAGTCCTGAGAGATGGTAGAACCCAGGAACCTGAATGACTGCACGGGAAAAAAAGCATTGTTAGCCATTGTAAGTTGATCATAGAGACCATTGGTGGCAATTTTTCAATGACAAACTTAGGCTTACGGTGCTTTTTGGAAAGCAGTCCTATTCAGTATGTTAAGGTAAGAGTGCAGGGGTGTTCTTCCTGATGGCCACTATCAGCTCCACTGTGTTGAGCATGTTCCAATCCAGTTTGTTGTAACTGCAACAGACAACCAGCTGTTCAACCTCTCTTTTATATGCAGACTCATCACCACCATGGATAAGGGCAGTGCTCGAAGTGGGGCGGTACTATGTCTTCTACATTTTACTCTTAAGCGTACCTGCACTTTTTCTTGCGTACCGCTACTTCTCACATATAGCCGGTACTCTATACCACTGACAGAAAAAGCATGATGGCCGTTTAACCCCTTATTTACTGCACACATCTGCAGCGCGTTATGGCTGCTAAACAGCAACTGAAGCTGATCGCGGGATTCGCATGTCTAGTGTGTTTTAACAAGAACTGGAGTAGGCTACGTAAGAAAAGAAATAGACTCAAACATATTAGCCATTTAAACTTGTCTTAATTATTCAGTTTGGGTAAAACTATGTTTTATAAATAAATAAAACGAGCAAGCTAGTCAGAGTATAAGCTTTTCTTTTAGTTTATGTAATAGCCTACACAGACAGGTAGCTTCATGCCCAAATCAAACCTATTGTCGGCCTACTTATTTTATGTTCGCTGTCTTGTAAACATATCGAAGTATGACTGAAAAGGCAATATCGGGAGCTGTTTTCTTGGTTGTTTCTGTTGTTTACCATTTACATGCAATTGTTGTATACTTCCCATCTTAACAAACTTCAAGAATCAAGTTTATTAATGGACCAACATTTTTGAAAGAAATGCGTGCGCACACACGACTTATTTAAATACATTTTTGTTGTTAATAAATAACAATAAATTGTTGTTGTAAGAGCAATATTTCCAAGTTTTGTTTTTCCCTGTAAAAATTTCAAATGTCATGATTTTGCCAATGCAAGAGAGTACCGGCACCTCCCCCCCCCCCCCCACTTCAATCACTGGATAAGGGAGATGACTGTGGTGTCATGTGCAAACTTTCACTTTGTCAGTGCCTGGTGATTTCCTTTTTATTTATTTCCAGTCAATAATTGTTGAGCGTCAACCTTAACGTATTTCAGTTCATTGCCAAGGAGTGCAATTTGATGCGTATGCATACAGCATAGCTTTTCAAAGTACAGGTATACTCCATTAGATAGCATGTGCAACCAGGTGGTTGGCACTTGCATTAGTTGAGTGATAAAATTCGATTTGAAATCTTTTAAGAGTTTTGCGTATCTCTCATCCACCTCACACAAGTCCTATAGTCAACAAGGGTGTTTACTGTTGTCTCCAGTAGTTTGTTGTTGTTTCTTTCTTCTGTCTCTTTGACTGAGAAACATTGGGCTGGGCAAGTGTGGACACCTTGTGGACAAAATAATATGTGCCAAAAAGTTCAAGGCGCAGCAGAGCGTCCAGAGTACATATGATTAGAAAAATCTGGCTGCCGACATACATTAATGTACGTTGTGAAATTACATTGTGTGCACTGTACACATACCCAGGATTATGTATAAAACCAGAGTAAACTATAGACTTTAGCTCCATCGCTAGCTGCATTAGTCAGTTAAAAACAGGAGAAGAAAGTGTGTTTGTACAGCCTTGGTTGACCTGAAGAAACTGTAATTGATCCCTCTCTAAAATGGAGATTTCAGACAAGAACTATAAGGAGAGGCAGAAATTTAACGAGCAAGTCAACACATCACATACATCACATTGAGTCTCAGGCATATGGTCGTGACTTTAGATTTCTTTGCAGCACGATGGCTGCAGAATTAAATATTGATTTTTCAAAGGCAAAGAGTTTTGACTTTATCATGTGTTTTGCTCAAGAACATTACAAGTTTCACATTCTAAACTCCCTAAGGGCAAGTCACAACTGGAAACTTTGAATGTGCCTTAATAAGCATCTGTTTCCCTGAAAGAAGAGGTGTGTTTGCAACTTATTTTACTCACACTGGAATCGACCAAAGCATTCATAACTGATTCAGTTGCCCCCTGCTATTCTTTGACTACGCCCCCTTCCCAGCCCCACACAGTAGTTTACAATATATAAATTCTACACAGGTGGAACTGAGGGAGGTGGAGGGTTTAGGCAGAATCAGCAGAGGCCATTCAACTTGTGCCATGTAGTAAATTTTGTGATTCCCCAGACAGTAAACTGACATTGAATCAACGTGGAAACGACGTCTCTCATGACATTGAAACAACGTTGATTTTGCTCATCGAATTAATGTTGAACCAACGTCAGACGCGGCATTCTTCAAAGCTAAATGAAAATCGGAAATTGGTTTGCTTTCATAACGTTGAAACAACGCGTTGATTTCAAGTTGATTTTCCGTTAGTTTTGAAAGAATGACGCGTCTGACGTTGGTTCAACGTTAATTCGATGAGCAAAACAATGTCAGATCAACGTTGTTTCGATGTCATATTTCCACGTTGATTCAATGTCAGTTTGCTATCTGGGTCCAAGCATGGTGCATGTAAATGTCCTATCATCCATTATAAAGGGATCACTTAAAGGGAATTGTGTGCATTTAGCAATTGATAATGTGTCTCTGATAGAGCCACATAAGCACACAAAGACTATTGCTAATTTTTATACAACCAAGGACCAACAGTTGATCAATCATTAGGTCCTTCTCTCCTCTGCTGTCTTTAGAAAGGCCATATTGATTGTGACACATGGGAAATTTCAGCTTGAACCGACAAAAAAAAAAAAAAAAAAACTTTGGTAGGCTTTAAAAGCTCCTCTAAATAATTTGTCTGTCTTCATTATTGCTGCTTATTGTGTACTGTTAGGGGCTAGAAATCAATCAGGAGCTGTAGAGGCCTGCTTATTATCAGTCAATACTCTGCTTTATAGTGCCACTTTCTTAGCTTGAACTCAACGAAGGTAATTTAATAGCTGCACAGCACAAGGGAGAGAGAATGAAACCCATTCTTGAAAAGGAAATAAAATTGAACCTGTGAGATGTTTGACCCTGAAGAGAACAATTTTACTGAGGTACTTCCACGGTGGTTAACATGACCCTATTAGCCCCCACTGGTAGGTGTTTTAACTACACTATAAAGCCGAATGGTGAAATAAAATGAGTTCGTTTCACTCAAATATTACTGAAAATTGGTTGAGTGAACTAAAAGGCTGATTATATTATGCCAATCTTAAACTGAATGAGTTGAAACAGATATTAAAGTACTAGTATACTTTCAAAAATAGCAGAGTAATGAAAAAAAAATGTGTGTATATATTAAATATAGGGACAGATTAGGCACCGCAACACCACAACCCCCCAAGTTCAAGTCCGAAATCGCATACTGTTCAGTAGGTTCTGCGTTTGGTTTGAAACCTGTTAAACAGAAAAAATGTGTGTAATATGAATGAAATTTAGACGTACTGCATTTGCCATGTTGTCATTGTCATGTCACCATTCGTAAATCCGGTAGCACTTTATAATAACTGCACACTATTAATCATTAGTTAAGCATGAGTAAACAGTTAATTCATCATTTATAAAAAATTAATAGACATTAATATGCAGTTTATAAATACAGCTATACATGTTTTTTTTCTTGATTTATAAGTATATCTATAATGCGTTTAATGATTGTATTTTCATACTTTGTTAATGATCAATTAATAATTTCTAAATGAAGTATAGCATTATTTACAAACCAGTTGTTTAAGAGTTGTCAGTCATTCATAAGATCACTTAGAAAGTGTAAGTAAATGTAGTAAATACGGGTAGTTATAAAGCATTTAGTAGTGGTTAGTTAACTATTTTTGTGACCTAATCTAAAGTGAGGACTATTCATGCTTTGTAAAGCATTTATAAAGACGATTTAAAGACTCGTCGATCTTCTAAACAGTAAAATGTAACAAACACAACACAGTGATACAGAACATAGAAATATTTAACAGCCTTTGAAAATGCTTTACAAGGTATGACTAGTCCTCACTTTAGATGAGCTCACGAACATAGTTAACTGACCACTACTAAATGCTTTATAACTACCCAAATTAACCCTTAATTACAGCATTAATACATGTTAATAAAGCATTTATTAACACATTAAGTAACCATCACTATATGTCTGAATAATAAGATGTATGAATAGTTTATTAATCATTTACTTACTCGCTCTAAGTAATCGTATGAACCACTGAAAACTCTTAAATAACTGGTTAATAAAAAATGCAATTCTTCATTTAGAAATGATAAATTGATCATTAATAAAGGAGGAAAATACAATTATTAAACAAATTATAGATATGCTTTTAAATCAAGAAGAAAGCATTTATAGCTGTATTTATGAACTGCTTATTAATGTCTATTAATGCTTTATGAATGATGAATTAATGGTTTACTCATGCTTAACTAATGATTATTAGCGTGTAGTTATTATAAAGTGTTACCGTAAATCCTCTTCTGTGGCCTCATGAAAATCTCACTGGAAGCAGTAGGTCATCTATTTACCTTTCGCCTTTAATGAAATCTATGAATTTAGACATACTGCTTGGCTCACATACTGTTTTTTTTATCTACTTTATAGTACGAAAGTAGGAATATTCAAACATCGCTTTAATCTTCGTGTAACTTATTACCTATTTTTTTGTGTTGTGACAACTTGTTAGGGTTTGCAGTGTACACTGCATGCAATAGTAAAAGCATCGTTTTACATTCACTGCCTTTTAATTGGTAAATGGACTGCATTTATATATCGCTTTCACAGACCCAATGGCCACCATAGCGCTTTACATTTTTCCTCACAATCATTCACTCACTCACTCACTCACTCACTCACTCACTCACTCACTCACTCACTCACTAACCAATGGTGGTGTCAGCCAATCCAGCTCGTTGGGAGCAGCTGGGTTTAAGTGTCTTGCTCATGTACACATTGACACTTTGTCAAGTGAAACCAGGGATTAAACCACTAACCTTCTGGTTTGTAGACAACCTACATGAACTACTGAGCCACTGCCACCCTAAATGTAGCCATATAGCAAGTGTGGATAATATTTCATTATACTATAGTAGGGTACTATTTGTTTTTCCAGTTAATGTTCATCAGATACTTGTCACGGATTCACCAGATCAACACACTCCTCCCCTTGTTCACTCTCCCCGGCATTCTGATTCACTGCACATTATCACACACTCACACAAAAAAGAGACACTTCCCTTCGCCTCATTAACTGGTCTTGTCCCTACATGACTCTTTCAAAACACTTGCCAATTTGCTACTTACCTCGAAGATTCCTCTTCAGTGTTTCACCTCCACTCACCCCGTTCCAATGGATCCCAGCCTTCTCTGTTCCCCTGGTCTGGTGAGCCCTCGGAGGTTCGAGCTGTCAACCACTGGTTTGAGCAGAGCAAGAGGGTATGGAACTCTGTAGAACACTTACCCCTCGCTACCAACCGGGCCAGAAGGAACGGCTCTCGATTCAGGACATCCGTCTCCACCAGCCCTGCCATAAGCTGAGTCCCCGGTACATAGGTCCATTCACCATGAAGAGGCAGCTCAACAAAGTCACCTACAGGCTAAACCTACCAAGCATTACAGAATTTCACCATCCTTCCACATATCACTCCTCATACCTCACTCTGAACCTCTGTTTTCTCCTCCAACAGAATCTGGTGACGATGAAGTATCTCCTTCTCCCAACATGAGGAGGAGCCCATCTACCGGGTTCGAGCTATCCTAGACTCGCGACAACTGGGTCCCAGTCTGGAATACCTTATCAACGGAGAGGATTACGGTTCAGAGGAACACTTCTGGGTAGTAGTGATGATATCCTCGATCCTACATTCAGAACACAATACCACTCAGAACACCATCACCATCTACAAACAAGAGATCAAGATTACCATTTAGCTAAGTTCATTATCCAGTCCAAGTTCTTCATTATCTATCATATAACTGACGTCTTGGGACGTCTTTTGACCATACGTCAACACCTGCCATTTTAGGGTACCCTTTAACGTCGGTTAGATGACGTTATTGGATCCTAAATTTACCCCAGACCTAAACCTACCCCTAAACCTACCCCGTCACGTAACTGACGTTAAAGCTGGGGTAGGTAACTTTTGTAAAAAATATTTTTTACATATTTGTTAAAACATTCATTATGTCATTATGTCCTGACAGTAGAATATGAGACAGATAATCTGTGAAAAAATCAAGCTCCTCTGGCTCCTCCCAGTGGTCCTATTGCCATATGCAGAAACACAACGCTCCCGTCAGAAACAACCAATCAGAGCCAGGAGGAATGTCTTAGCAGTGTCAATCACGCTCGTGTACGCGCTGCTCACACCCCTCTCTTGCACAGCGCGAGCGCGTACCGTCGTTCAAACTCAAGATTGCCGGCGAGCTGCAGTTGTGATTATGACGGAGAAGTACCCTAAACTGCCAATTCTCGAGGGACACCTGCTCATAAAACAGAGAGGTAAAGGGGAAAAGACCAATGACGATAAACAATCTTGTCTAATTTGTCAGCCCATTGTAGCCGCATAACATGTTGATAAAATGTCACACACTCTGCTGCTAATTGAAACCTGCTAATTCACTGGCTTGACATGTTGCTGAAATAATGTACTAGCACACCTTATCTAGCATTATATATCGCTAGAATAATTACTTACATACATACTGTAACCTTAGTTAACGTTATTAACGTATATTAACGTTATCTTACTAGCTATTTATAACTTATAGAAAGAGTGCAACATGAAGTTACATGTATTGCAAAATACATAAGGATTTGAGGACCAAGTTTGTAGTCAAAGTATGGGCAGGCCATAGTCAATGTAAAGCATATTGTTGACGTTTAGTCCCTATCAGTGAATGTGCCATAACTGTTTATCCGCCGTCATCGGTGGCCCTGTTTACTAGCCTGCGCGTTCACGGCCGGCTCTGCTGTGGGGGACGAGCTGTGGAGGGAGGGCTGTAGCGCAGCAGAGCAGAGAGCAAGGGGGTGGGACCTGTAGTTGTGCTTGTTCAAATTTTCAGACTAAGTCAACATTTTCTCAAAACTCCCTACTGCAGCTTTAAAGGTTAAAGCGTCAGTTGTATGACGTCCTAGGATCGTCATGTAACTGACGTTAAAGGTTACCCTAAAACGGCGGATGTTGACGTATGGTCAAAAGATGTCCCAAGATGTCAGTTATATGACGTCTTGGGATGAGACTGTGTTATCTCTGCTGTTCCACTCTGTGCCTCTGTTCAAATAAAATGTTTTATTGAACTACTTACTTGTCTGCTTATCTCTATACCGTGAAAGTGCCATTTCGAATTATTTTGGTGGCACCACACAGCACCAAATTTTTCAACAAGGTCATGTAAATACATATTTATACCTAAAACATGGATATATTTAGTATGACCTCTTCCACAGAAGCATGAGTTTTGATTTTGGCAGCAGGTTTCACTTTGTGTTTCATGCAGGACTGCAAACATTTTTTTAATGGTAGTCGAACTGTTCTTTTGCATTATACCCAAAGCAGCAAGTGATGGCAGAAGAAAAAAGGACCATACACGTTACTTTTGCTGACCCAGAATCATTGCTTCTTTCATCTCACAAGCCCTGAGGTTTCAGCACGGCAGAACTCTGGAAGAAAAGTTGACATTTGGGTCAGATCCAATGATTCAAACTTGTTCTATCTCTACCTTTCCCAAATCTCATTTAACTTCTTCCACCCCCACCCTTGAGGTTTCTGCCATGAACTTACTCTCTGGGGAAGTTACTACCTGCACAAACTGTAGAATCACATTGGAAAATGCCTGGGGGAAAAAAAGGTACATTTCAGGGATAATCACTTATCCAAATGTATGAAAATGTATGAGTGCTTAAATTACAGTTTACATAAAAACACATCCATTAGTATTCAATCATGTCCCCACTGCCTCCTAAAGCAGATGTTCATTGTTTAGTATTTTAAACAGAGACATTTTGGGAAAAATATAGTGTTTATTCTAATGTCATATGCAACTTTAACCTGTCTGTGCTTTTCCATGATTTAATGGAGCTCATCCTTTCAAATTAACATAAATTAGGTGAGACATTTTCAGTTAGATAATTATTATCTGAGGAGACTCACAAATTGTGCCCCAGTGGAGTGTATATGATTATTTACAGCTTGATAATTAAATTATATTTATTTGCAGCATGATGCCTAATTGGCCTTAATGGGACATGTGGCATTTATGACAGAAATAAAACCATATTTTATTTTAGCCCTTAAAGGTATAGTTGATGCAAAAATGAAAACAAGTCATCAATCACCCTAATGCCATCTTTAATGACAAAAGCAAAGACATTGAAATTGTTTTCCTGTTTGTTGCATGAGCCTGATGGGCCAGTTATTATGCACAATTATATGGTTAGCTGCATTTTACTATTTGCATTTATGGTTTCAGCTATGATCAGACAAGAACTATGATTCATTTATGGGATACACTCACTAGTTGTAGTTCTGCTGAACTAAACAATATCTACTAAATGTAATGGCCTTCATCTCTGTCCCTTTTACACATTATGAAATGATGCTTAGCATCCTGCCTCATTATGCTCAAAAGTGAGGCTACATGAAAATAATAAACACTTTCCAGTTCTCTCATTATGCTCTTATGAAATATAAAGCTATAACAAATGCAGTCCTTTCTTTCCTACCCTAGACTGATCAGTTTCTTTCAGTATTAGCTGTTTAAATCATGCTGACCTAATCAGCAGTCTTTATTCATTTAATAAGTTCCTTATAAACAAAGTGTGGAGAAAACTGTTCATAATAATCTTGTGAGGTATGAAGTCTTTATTTGTAAAGTAGTTCACCACTGTAACAAAATCTTAAATTTATTTATGCATAATGCTTTCCACAAAAACACCAGTGGTAAATGGAAAATTGATATAAAAATTGAAGCATTTAAAAATGATGTTTGTTATGTCTGTCCCAAAGCATAATAAATTGAATTGGAATATTAATGACTATTCTCAAGCAGGTTCCCATCTCCCATTATCCAGACAAACAGGGCAAACAGACAGCCTCACCTCTAAATGCAGTCACATGGACTAAAGACATGAACTCTACATTGGATGAGCATTTCTATCCATTCTGTTTCTCATTTGCTTGATGTAAAGATGGCTGAAGGCAACATTATTACAGAATCACACAAAACAGTATAATCTTTACCAGAGACTTTGTTCACAGAGCTGGTTGTCGTTTTCGCTCATAAACACAGTGGCTGATGCGCATATGTAATTGCAGGCAGCTTTAGTGTTGCCCCGACAGCCCTATGTAATTATACAAAAATTGCAAATCATCTTAACACAAGGATTTCTGCACTCATTTTTAAGCCATTATTACAATGCCGTAAGCACATATTACATAAGAATTTGCAGTGAATGAAATGTGTGATTAGCTACTTTAAATAAATTTATAATTTGTATGTCAGCAGGATAACAATTTGGTCATCATTTACCTTATTGTAAATAAAAGATGCTGTCAATATGAAATGACATTCACAAACGATTACAAATCAGTAATCTGACAAATTTCTAAATGTAACAGGGCTTGTGAAAAGTGGCCATTGCGTGCCTGATTAAAGTCAGGTGTTTGGAGAGAGGATTTAGGACATCAAGTGAGACTTCAGCTGAAAAGGAAAGTTGTTTCAGATGCAGAGCTTTTTATCATCACATTCTGATTAAAGTCTTGTAGTGAATTCAAATTAACAGAGTTGGTTCTTCACTAACTATTTCTCGTAGAGTTATTCATATAATTTATTTGAATTTAATTTTAATAGAAGTGCGTAAACAGATTATAAATTGAAAACTGCGACAGCAAAGAACTCCACCTGCATCTCTTCGATTCCAACTTGAATGCTCTTTGGCATAAAACCAGACACCACACATTTTATTTAAGCTTATGAACAATGCCATTTTAGCTTTATTAAATAAAAATACCTGTGCGCCTACTGTGAAATCACACAGTTAAATGTGATTTAATTTGTGTGGCAAATATCACAATTTATCCCTGTGATACATCAATTTCAATAAAGAAGCTAATGTATTCTTGGATTAACGTTTTGTACTGCATACCAGTGCATGTCAGCATTTAATTCATCTAGTGGATGTGTGTGCAACAGACAATGCATTATATATATTTCTTGCCGATGCTTATAAAAGCAACAATAGCAGACATCACTGTTTGTTGCAATAAACCAGAATAGAAAAAAAAGACAAAAAAAAAAAACTAAGATAAACCTCAAACAAATGGTTTTAGTGCTTTGCTATTGGGGTTGCTACAGCATTCTGTATGCTTTCTTGGGCATTGGCAGAGGATTTTCAAGGTGTATGTGGTGTTTTCCAAGAGGTTGTTTACTGCTACAATGTGCTTATGCAATCTGTGAGACTTTTTTTTTCACCTGATGTTTTATCATCCAAAGACAAAAACTGTAAATTCAATAACTTTTAAAAGTGGCAGCAATGTAATAGTAAGGGCTGCATGTTAATTTCTCCCATTGTGGTTACTAGAACATATGTGGGACATACACAAGAGGAGTTTTTAATCTTAATACATGCATTTTTTTTTAAAAGACAACAAACTAATAATATCAGATCAGTTCCACCTCAGACAAAGAGCAGTGCTGTGATCCATGAAGAGAAACTCAGTTCACTCAGTCTTTCAACAGAGTGTTATGTACCAACACATTCTCACCCCAAGGCGTCACCTTTGACCATGCTTCAATATTTGACGCTTTAGGCGCCCTTTAGCGTCAGTTTTATGACGTGATCCTGCGGCGTGATCTAACTGACGCTAAAGGAAAGCGTCAGTTAGATGACGCGGTTAGGTTTAGGTCTGGGGTGGGGGTAGGGTTACACGCGATCCTAGGGCATCATCTAACTGACGCTAAAGGGCGCCTAAAGCGTCAGATATTGAAGCATGGTCAAAATGCTTCCCAAGGCGTCAGTTAGGTGACGCCTGTACTTACTTACAGTGGCCCAAAATCAATTCTCAACGGTGATTTAATCCCAAATAATCTGTTTTCTATTTAAATGGGGATATTACAACTGGAGCCGAATAATAAAGGCCCTATGAGGATTCAGAAAAGACTCCCTTGGCCCTGTTTTAATTGGAGACAAATTCTGTGTGCGTTGAGTTCCAGTCCATACCATTTGTATTTTATTGATCAATGAGTTGCAACCTAAATCATATGACTGAATTTTCATAGATGCTATCACGAGATCCATGTGAACCCAGTTAATGATGGGTGAAATGTAGATATGCCTTGTTTTATATAATAGATGTTTTTTTGTTACAAATACACATTTAAAATGCAGAGTATGCATGGCCACATAGAGTGGCTGGTGTGTAAGGTTTAATGTTGTGAAGTGCTAAGTAATTTACACAAGTGTGAGCCAAGAATTAATCTGAATTGAATTTTTGTAAGTGCTTGCAGTCACTGAAGAGAACTCAGAAGAAAATTTCCATTAATTTACAACAAGCTGTGTAGTGAAGGGATGTATGATGCAGCCTGGCTAAAAGGACACTGCAAAATTACTGAAGTTTGAATAAGGTTGTTGTGGAAGAGCCTTATTTTACTAATGTTATGGAGGATGGCACCTGGCAATTGTCGTAACGCGGTCCATAAAAAAAGAGCCCGTCATCTAGGATGAAACCAAGTGTGGAGGCACAGACTATGTGGTTTTCAACCAAGAGAAAAATAAATTCCATCGTTCCATCGGATGACGACAAATGGGGTTTCGCTTAGAAAGCCTATCAGCTTCGCTCGATATAAAATGAGCCAATGGCAAAGAAATGCCATGGGTCTGCGGATTTTGCATAGCGTAAATTCCCTCACCTGTGAGTATAAAAGGAAGAAATTACAGCAATACAGACATATTTTCGCTTTGGGCCAAGATCATTTTCCGTTCCACAAGCCTCCTGTATCTTCAGCTTTTTTGAAAACGAGCAGATTATCGGTGTTAATGTGACGGCGATCTCCCCGCAAATGCACACTTCCTGCTTATCTGTGCAGTGGTTTTGTCAGTGAGTGTGTTTTCTCCCCGGGCGATTCAGCACTGAGTTTTTCCTCTCTAAAAGAGCTCGCACGCGGGACATCTTTTTAAACTCTACAGACTCTACAGATGATGATGTCATGTCTGTCACTGCATCACAAGGTGGGCAGGATTCATCGTGTGATAACTCGACAGCGCTGCCTCCTTCGGGTGTGCAGTCATTCGTCGAGTCGGATCCCGTGGTGACTGCCATGCTTTACGGCCGTGAGTATTTGGTTGGAGTGGACCCCTCCGCCTCATCCCGAGCGCTCGTAACTAGACGATTTGTTCTTCGGTGCAGCTGCCGATTCACATCCGCAGCCAACCCCAATTGCTTTCTTAATGGATGTGCATGATGAGATCTGGAAGTCCTGGAAGTCTCCCATGTCTTCCCATGACCACTTGCTGATTTCATCCACCTTTCCTCCCCTCAAGGGAGCCGCTGCCTGTGGGTACACTGGGCTCCCCCCGGTTGAATGCTCTGTTGCGATGTTACTGTGTCCACAGGGTGTTTCTTCTCGTGGCGAGCCTAAGCACCCATCCAAAGCCTGTGATTTTTCTTCCATGCTAGTGGCAAAATCTTACAGTGCGGTGGGACAGGCGGCCGCTTCGCTGCATGCTATGGCCATTCTGCTGGTCTACCAGGCCCAGATGCTCAAAAACTTCCACGAGGGAAGGACAGACCCAGGGCTCGTCTATTACCTGTGCGCCACCACCGACCTCATCCTCCGGTGACCGCATGCTATGAGAGCGGAGATTGCTACCATGAGAGCGGAGATTGCTACAATGCTGGCGAAGGGTACGATCGAGCCTTATACGGCCAATCATTGACCTGCGCGTTCTGAACCGCTCCCATCACAGGCTGCCCTTCAAGATACTTATCGCCAAACTTTCATGTCTCCATTCTCCCTCGACACAGACTCTTCCTGCGGTTTGCTTCTGAGGGGCAAGTATATCAGTATGCGGTTCTCTCATTTGGGCTAGCCCTGTCTCCTCGTGTCTTCATGAATGTCGTCGAGGCAGACCTTGTTCCCCTCCAGGAACACGGGGTTCGCATCCTGAACTATCTCGACGACTGGCTGATCCTAGCTCACTCTCGAGACCAGGTTTGCGAACACAGAGACCTAGTGCTCCAGCATCTGAGCCTTCGGGTCAACTGGGAGAAGAGCAAACTCTGCCCCGTGCAGAGTATCTCTTTTCCTGGTATGGATATCGACTCGGCCCCCATGTACGTGGGCATATGGCATCTGCAGCCGCAGCAAGCTGCTCGGATTGGTTCAAATGAGACCGCTTCAGCTGCGGCTTCACGACCAAGTCCCGAGGTGGGCATGGCAACACGGCACTGCCTATGGACCCCAGTACCTATGGCTTCAATTGAGTTGCTGGCTGTACAGCTCGCCCTGCACCGCTTCCAAACTGTGCTCAAGGGTCAGCATGTACTAGTTCGTTCAGACAATACCACTACTGTAGCGTACATCAACCATCAAGGTGGTCTGCGCTCTTGCCATATGCTGCAACTCGCCCGTCACCTCCTCATATGGAGTCAGGGGCATCTGAGGTCGCTTCATGCCATTTCTATTCCTGGAGCCCTGAACTGTGCAGCCAACAAGCTCTCGCGGCTTCGGCCCCTCCCTGAATGGCGACTCCATCTCCAGTCGGTTCAGCTGATTTGGGACCAGTTCAGGGATGCACAGATAGATCTATTTGCCTCTCACGATTTGATCCATTTGACCCAGTATTATTTCCTGACCTCCCCCAGTGAGCCTTCTTGCACAGACCCTGCACAAGGTCAGGGAGGACAAGGAGCAGGTCATTCTGGTCACGCCATATTGGCCTACCTGGACCTGGTTCTCCGAACTCATTCTCATCGTGACAGCACATCCTTGGCCCATTCCTCTGAGGAAGGACCTCCTTTCTCAGGGACGGGGCACCCTGTGGCGGCTCCTTTTTACAGGGGTTGGACAAAAAAACTGAAACACCTGGTTTTACTACACAATAATTTGTTAGAATGGTGAGGGCCTCATTTTGCATCCAAATACAGCACCAATTGACAGATAGAAGTCCTTCACAGTGACCAGAGGGATTATGAGCCGTTCCTCTTCCAGAACAGTGTCCAGGTCACTATATGATGCTGGTGGACTCGCTCCTCCAAAACACCTCAATAATATTCAGATCTGGTGACTGTCAGACCATGGGAGATGTTCAACGTCACTTTCATCTTCATCAAACCCTTCTGTCACAAGTCTTGCTGTGTGTGTTGGTGCATGATCATGCTGATACACGGTTTGAGCATCAGGTGCTCATGATCCTCCAGAAGGGTTTGGTAGTCCTCGGCAGTGTCGTGTCCATCAAATACAATCAGGATTGTCATGATATTGGAGCTCAAACCATCACTGATCCACCCGTGCTTCACGCTGAAGATTGGCCGCCAGGCATATAGATGTGAAACCTCCAACATTGGCCAGTGTTTCAGTTTCATTGTCCAACCCCTGTATATTGAGCGAAGCTGAGCGAAAATCCTTTCGAAGCGAAATCCCCATTCTTCGTCATCCGACAGAATGTCTCCGTTCCCTACTCAGGGAATGAGGGTTACATCCGAGCGAGACGTTCCCAGCCCTGCTAATGAAATACACATTTTATATGTCACCTCTAACTGTTGAACCATTTTACATTTTCAGTTCTTGGAGTCTTTACTAACAAGGTGATGAGTTGAATTAGGTCTATTTGATTAAGGAGCCATCCAAAATGTTTAATGTCCCCATCCAGGAACAGGGTTGGAACCACTGTAGAAAATGTTGACATTTAGAAATCCTAAAATTGTAGAAGCAGAGAGGAATGGGGGCAAACATAAGGAAAAAGCCTTGTAATGAACGACTTCTTAAATCAATCAGATATAGACGGCATGGGTTCCTGCATTCATTCCAATGGTGTGGGGTCATAAAGCTTTTTTTCAGCAGAAATTGTATTTTAGGTAAGGAGTAAACATGGATAGTGCTGACCTGTAAATATTCAGCTATAAACTTTGAAGTATAACTGACAAAGCTTAAATGTTGGTGGGAAATTTCAGTTAGACATAGATGTGCAGATGGTAGAGAAAAAATCTCTTGGGCAAGGACTGAGGATACAGATGGATGCACAAACCTCAAAAATGCTACAGTATGTTTACATCTTAGTTTCTGATAACATGAGCCGATAGAGGCGGGCACCAATAAGGAGGAAAATATGATACTAGTAGAGTCTGAAGGTTTTCCTGATGTGACTGTGGATTAATAATAGGGATATTAGTCAATGGGATTGAACGTGGAATGTGGTTAAATGCATTGCAGAAAGTACATATATTGTAGATCTACAGTAGCTAGATCTTTTGAAGATAAGACCAGTTTGCTTTCCATATGTTCAGGAGTTGGAGTGTGGTGATTGGTATGAGATGTGAATGTCGGTTTGGAGTATGGGTCTGAATATATTTAATAAAGTTGGAAGTGTCAGACATATTGCTTAAAAACGAGCCATATTATGTGGATCAAAAAATGAGGGCTGAGATAAACAATTTCCAAGATAGTGTGATAAGCAGACTTATAGTTTACCTTGGCCTGAAAAATGAATATAAGAGAGAAAGTGGAAACGGCACTTTGAGTGACAGGAATCGCTATACCCTCAGAATATTTCAGTGGTAGTCGATAATTAAATACAATTTATCGGCAGATACAAGGTCTGCATTCCTCACCTTTGACCAATACCAAAAGCCTAACAGTGAGTCCTGTAGTTCTGAAGGACAATATTCTCTTTTGTCCTTCAATGGACAAATAGACTATTCTTTTGTCAAAAGAAGCTAAAGATCAGTATATCATATTCTGAATCCTGATCCCTGGCACAAGAGACGGGAGTACTGTTGTCCCCTTCAGTCTTCATTACAAGCAAGACTTCCTTGTTCAACCAGATTCTCCAGAGATACCATGCTGGTTGATCAGCTACACACGATAAGTTTGCTGCTTATAAAGTATTAAATATTATGGGGGAATTAAACCTTTGTAGAGAATACAGCAATAACTGAAACTATGCTGGTGTCCTTGCTGTGAAAATAGTTTCTGTGATGGTTGTGGAGTTCAGAGTGGAGTTTGGTCCAATTAAGGGCAGGGTCCTATGTGTGATGGTGCATTCCCTGAGGTCAAGGAGCTTTAGACTTCTCACGGTGTCCCTCAGTTTGTTTCCCTCAATGGTGCGAACCATCCAGGGAAAAGCCTGATATCCTGGCCCATAAATTGTGATGCATTCTACCAATGGATTGTGGGCTGGAAAGCTCAGGGTAGCTTGGCAGCATTCCTAGCTGTTCCCTTAATGGATCTGCAAAGACATTGTTGTGAATGCACAGGAAAGAGACCAGTCTCCTGAGAAGATGCTTTTCCATTTAACAGCAGTGGTGATGAGTGGTGATATCCTGTCAATATTCTGTATCCCACTTCTTTTGTGCCCATTCTAATCAGCAGCCTGTGTCCCACCTCTCTTATGCCTGGTCCAGTATGCAGCCCGTATCCCATCTTTTTCATGCCTATACCAGTAAGGACCCTGTACCATACCTCTCTTTTGTCCAGTCAAGTAAAGTCCCTCCTATATCTTGACCGGTCAAGTAGGAACTCTGCGTCCTGCACCTGTTTAACAATATTTGTTCGTGCTGAGCAAAGAACAGCAACTGGAAAGACACAAGAGATAAGAAGATAAAACACAAAATTGGATTTTACATTTAATGTGTACTTTAGAAAGAGAACTGGGGCTGTATTACATATTTTTTTCCTATCTGAATTTTTGATTTAAGATGTCAAAATATTATGTTTCCTAAGTGAGATTACCATGGTAAGATGGGATAGGATTCTGAGATAGGATGTTTCTGTAATACACCCCATGACTCTATTATTGGCTTAAATTCTGTCTTAGAGATATCAATATTGAAATATCCTGCCCTAGATCTCACCTTCCCCGAAGGTAGGCTATGGTGATGTCTAAAATCCAATTATTCAATAATACCTTAAACTTTGAAATGCTAAAATATTTCACATACAAGAAAGTGAGTCCACTTTGAAGAATGAATATCTTTAAAGCAGTGGAAAACGAACTGCAGCCACAGAATAATCAGCAAGCTGTATGGCTTTTCATTTTTTTTTTTAAAGTAGGTAATCATCTACGTGAAGCTATATTGCTTGAAATAGCATGACTATCCCAGCTTCTGAAGCCTGGGGGAAACCAGGCATTCATATAGATGTCTCCTTATGCTCATAATCTGCCTTTCCATGTGTAATGATAGTGGTTGTTTTTATGGAGTAGTGGCAACCCTGTCTGATATATGTGGGCGCATGTGCAGCAGGTGGGGAAACACAATTAGCTTGGTGCGTGTAGTGGCAGCACGCGACCATGAATGTATGAATAAACCAGGATATATGCTCATCAATGGCTCAGGACTCGGTGATTGATCATCCGAACCAAAACATGGTGTCAGAAGTGATTTCGGAAGTGAAAGTTTGTGGAGTTTCTACGCACATGTGACGAGAAATGGAAGGATTGCAGCCACCACCGAAGCTTCATTTGTCCGGTAATGTTGCTGAAAATTGGAGACGATTTAAGCAACGATTTCTTCTGTATTTATCTGCAATTGATGGAGATCGTAAGTCAGAGAAGATGAAAGCGTCTTTATTTCTTCATGTGGTTGGCGATGAAGCTTTGGAGGTATATAATAATTTCACTTTTGACGAAGGAGAAAGTTTGAAGTTACAGCCGATAATGGACCAGTTTGAAGCGTTTTGCATACCCAAGAGAAATGTTACTTATGAACGCCATCGATTTTTCACGTGCATGCAGAAAACTGGGGAAACAATCGATCAGTATGTGACGGAGCTCAGACACAGAAGTAAAACTTGTGAGTTTGGAGAGTTAACCGATTCGTTGATCAAAGACAGGATTGTGTGTGGAATACCTGACAATGGATTGAGGGAACGGTTACTTCGAGAACAAGAGTTGGATTTGGAGAAAGCTCTTTCACTTTGTAGAGCGGCAGAGACTGTAAAGACACAAGCGAGAGAATTATTAAATGAGACGTGTGCTGTGGATGTTGTTAAGAAGTCTCAGACACCCTGTGTAAGCGCAAAGCAAGGAACGCAACCGGAACAGAGCAGGATGGTAATTGATAAGCCTCAAAGAACGTGCGATCGTTGTGGGATGCAACATCTACCGAGAAAATGTCCAGCGTATGGGAAAAATTGCAACAAGTTAATCATTATGCACGCTGTTGTAAGAGTAAACGAACATCAAGCCAAGTGAATACTGTGACTGAGTGTGAAGTAGAAGAATTCTATGTGGATGCAGTAGCAGAAGGTGGAGAAGAACATAAAGAGTGGATCGTACAACTGCAAATAAACAACAGTACAGTTGCGTTTAAGCTTGACACTGGAGCCCAAGTTAATCTCCTTTCTGAAACTGAATTTAACAAGCTAAAACCTAGACCAAAGTTGCATGTTGCTAAGTTGAAGGTAACTGGATACTCTGGAGCGGACATACCAGTGAAAGGAAAATGTGTTGCCAAAGTGCGATATAAGGATAAAGAACATAGTTTGGCATTCGTAGTGGTGCCAAAGGATTTTCAAGCTATCTTGGGTTTGTCTGCTTGTGAGAGGCTGCATCTGGTGAAAAGAGTGCTGATGGTAGCAGAATCAAAAGTGTCTGAACCCGAGTACGGCTCGATCTTAACGGAGTATGGGGATGTATTTAAAGGCTTAGGCTGTTTGTCAGGGGAGCACACCATTCAGATTGATGAAACTGTACCTCCAGTGATACATCCATGTCGAAAGGTACCATTTGCACTTCAGAGACAGTTAAAAGAAGAGCTGGATAAAATGGAGAGTTTAGGAGTGATACAGAAAATTGATCATCCCACAGATTGGGTTAGTTCGTTGGTGATTGTGGACAAAAAGAATGGAAAACTTCGGGTTTGTCTTGATCCTAGAGATTTGAACAGAGCAATTAAGAGAGAACATTTCAAGCTTCCTACACGTGAAGAGATTATGGCCCAGTTTGCAAATGCCAAATATTTCAGCAAGCTAGATGCATCCTCAGGATTTTGGCAGTTAAAACTGGATGCTGCCAGCTCAAAACTGTGTACATTTAATACGCCATATGGAAGATATTGTTTCTTAAGGCTTCCTTTCGGAATTGCCTCGGCTCCTGAGGTGTATCATAAAACAGTGCACATGATCTATGAACATATGGAAGGAGTTGATACATCGATGGATGATATAATTGTGTGGGGAGCTTCGAAAGAAGAACATGATGCAAGGTTAAGAAAGGTGTTGGAGGCAACCAGGCGTGCAAATTTGAAGTTGAACAGAGAAAAGTGCCAATTGGGAGTAACTGAATTAACGTTTTTGGGTGACATCATTAGTAGTGCTGGAGTGCGACCTGATCCTCTGAAGATCTCTGCTATTGAACATATGCCAAGGCCGCAAAGTGTAAAAGATGTCCAAAGATTCATGGGTATGTTGAACTATATGAGTAAATTCATACCGAATTTGTCGGAGAAGATAGCTCCATTAAGATGGCTAACTGAGAAAAAGAATGGATGGGAATGGAACCATGAACAGGAAGCTGCATGGCAATATTTGAAATTGATTTTAACTAGAGAGCCAATTTTGAAATTTTATGACCCCAATCGTTCTATTAAAATTTCAGCTGATGCTTCACAGTCAGGATTGGGAGCAGTACTTCTCCAGGAGCATGACGGAACCTGGCAACCAGTTGCATATGCCTCACGCTCAATGACTGATGCGGAGTGTAGGTACGCTCAAATTGAAAAAGAGTTGCTTAGTATTACTTTTGCTTGTGAGAGATTTCATCAGTTTGTGGCAGGACAGCCTGTTGATGTTGAAACTGATCATAAACCGCTGATTGCACTGTTCAAAAAATCTCTAAATGATTGTCCATTGAGAATACAAAGAATGATGATCAGATTGCAACGGTATGCATTAACTGTGTTTTATACACCAGGCAAATTAATGTTTGTGGCAGACACCTTGTCCAGAGCCGTAGATCCAACCACACCGTCGAGTGGAAAGCTGACTGAGGACATTCAAGTATATGTAAATATGATCATTGAAGCTTTACCTGTTGCTGATTCCAAAATGAAGCTGATCTGTCAAGAGACAGAACAAGATCAGACACTCACTCAGGTGAGATTCTATGTCATGAATGGCTGGCCAGATGTGAAGCAAAATTGTGTTGCAGAAGTTCATGAATTTTGGAACTGCAGGTCTGAATTGTCTGTCTGTAATGGAATTCTGTATAAAGGAAATAAAATAGTGATTCCAAGAAATCTGAGACGTGAGATGTTGAACAAAATCCATGAAGGCCATCTGGGAATTGAGAAATGTAAAAAAAGAGCTCGTGAAGTTATGTATTGGCCTGGAATTAATCAGGACATCACAATAGAAGTGTCCAAGTGTCAGACATGTGCTAAATATCAATCCAATAATCCAAGAGAGCCCTTAATGTCGCATCCGGTACCTGAAAGACCATACCAAAAAATAGGTGCTGACCTGTTTACATGTCAGGGGAAAAATTACCTCTTGGTTACAGACTATTATTCATGTTATCCAGAAGTATGTGCGTTAAGCACCACCACGGCAGAAAATGTTATATCATGTATGAAATCAATCTTTGCTAGACATGGAGTACCGATGGAAGTTTTTACAGATAACGGTCCTCAATTTGTTAATGCTAGTTTCCACAGCTTTTCGAAAGACTGGGACTTCAGACATACAACATCAAGTCCATATTTTCCCCAGTCGAATGGACTTGTGGAAAAGTCAGTTGGAGTGGTGAAAAGGTTGATGCAGAAGGCGAGCGATGATGGAAGTAGTTTTTACATGGGATTGCTTGCTTATCGTAGTACTCCTCTTGAGTGTGGAAACTCTCCGGCATATCTCTTAATGGGACGACGTCTTCGTTCTAATTTACCAATCTCTGAGGATCTTCTGGTGACAGCAGGCAGTGAGAAAGTTAAAGAATTCAAAGAACAACAAAAGGCTAAGCAAAAGGTCTATTATGATAGAGGAACTCATCATTTGCCTGAGCTTTGTGCCGGTGAGGAGGTCAGATTTAAAGACAAGACTGGAGTCAGAAAGGTGTTGTACTTGAACAAATTCAACCAAGGTCCTATAATATTGAAACTTCGAGTGGTGTTGTGTTAAGGAGGAATCGTCAACATCTTTTGAAAGATTTAACTGCTGTAGTCGAACAATCTGAAAAGACTGAGATACCGCTGAGAAGATCTGTTCGTGAACGGAAATGCCCTGAAAGACTTATTGAAACATGTTGAAATCCAGTCCTGACAGACTGGTTGTAAAAGACTGAGATCATTAGATGGGTGTAATTGTATGTCAAAATGTTTTTATTTTTTCAAGTTTAACTGTTTATACTTAATTTAATTTAAAAAAAAAAAAAAAAAAAAAAAAAAAAAAAAGGGGAAGATGTAATGATAGTGGTTGTTTTTATGGAGTAGTGGCAACCCTGTCTGATATATGTGGGCGCATGTGCAGCAGGTGGGGAAACACAATTAGCTTGGTGCGTGTAGTGGCAGCACGCGACCATGAATGTATGAATAAATCTGGATATATGCTCATCAATGGCTCAGGACTCGGTGATTGATCATCCGAACCAAAACACCATGAAGCAACTGTTTATTCACACAGACAAAACATCTCAATGTACGCTCTGCCAAACTCTGACACAAACTACAGATGTTTGCCTGTGTCTAGCATATCCAACAGCTTCTCTTTCATTCACATACACTTAATAAACAACTTTCAATGCCCGTGATATTTTGGCTTTCTATGGTACGTACTTGTTCTCTGGCTCCTATCACAGAGTGAACACAGAGCATTATAGAAACAACTCTGACAAAACACTCAGCTCCTGAGAATAGTTTCAGAACAGTATTGTTTGAGGGAAAACATGTTCAGGGAAAATGAAAGGCAGTTTGAAGACTGCTAGGCGTCTGTGATGAGTGATAAATGGAAAAGTTTGAATATATCAGAGTGAACTTATACAGTTATGGGCCATTAGAGGTGCCATTTTAGGGGAGTTCAAAAGAACTACATCACCAGCCTTAATATGAAAAATGACTCTCTCATCCAGAGTCTCCATTTTGACAAGATGAATTGGATGAATGCAAGGCTCAAATGCTTTAAATATGAGAAGTTGTAATCAACATGTCAAACATCCAAATACAAGATCATATTCTACACAATTACATCAAGGCAGATACTACTGGCCTCAAAATCTCAATTTCGTGCTTCATAATGTTTTTAAAAGTGTATAACCTCAATTTAAAATACATCAAAACAATGCATTTGTATGGGGTTTCTTTCTTTCTTTCTTTCTTTCTTTCTTTCTTTCTTTCTTTCTTTCTTTCTTTCTTTCTTTCTTTCTTTCTTTCTTTCTTTTTTCCTTTCATTCTTCCTTTCTTCCTTCCTTCCTTCCTTTCAACAGGTCAACTGTTATGGTTGTCTTACTAAACAAGTTATTTAAAGTGAATAGTGCTAAAGTGTATGTTATTAGCAGATTACCTCAATAATAGCAACTCTGGGGCCGATTGCATCAGCTGGACATAAAAAAAAAGTTATGAGACGAGCAGGGGTGCATATCCCAAAAGCTTTGTAAGGGTAACACTTTAGAATACTGTTTCACCATTAATGAATAACTACACAAGAAAAAATGAGTACTGCTATTAACTTACAAGAAAGTCTTATTAACATTTTAGTGCATAATAGGGTAGTTTAATCAATAACTACTATTTTGTATACATCCTAAGACCTACAATATACATAACAATCATTAATTCTAAAGTAAAGATCATGGTAACCCTAATGACTCGTGTTATGAAGTGTTCCAAATCCTTCAGAAGAAATTACTAATTATTTGAATCAGTATTCTAATTTGAAAAGCATGACAACGCTCTAGTAATGACTAAAGTCATTGTAAGATTTATTTAGGTTTTTGTAGGGTTTTGGATAGTAATTCCTTCTGGCAGATTTGGCAACACTTGAGTTATTACTAGTTACCATGATCTTAATAAATCTTCACTTTAGAATACTGTTCCAAATAATTAGTAATTCCATCAGAAGGACGTAATAACACTTGAGTCATTACTATCCAATACCTTACAAGAACCTCACAAGCTTGCAATGAAGATAGTCATTGCTAGAATTACCAAATTCTTCTGAAGGAATTATTAAATATTTGGAACATTATTCTAAAGTGAAAAGCATGATAACTCCTGCTTTTCATGTGAACTGGTAATAATACATTCAGAGGAGCGCTATGACTTACCAAATCACTAATCAGAGTTTCTTGTTAGTTAAAGGACACGTTTGGTATTTTATACTTAAAGCCCAGTTTTAAGATCGTTTCTGATGAAATAGAACGGTTAAGATTGAAATTTGAACACATGCTGCTGGCCCGAGATTTTTCGCTTTCTGTGGTTGCATACTAAAATAACAATTGTAGAGACACAATCACATTATTTGGTCAAACATTTTAATTTTATTTTATTTTATTTAATTTATTCACAAACATTGATCAACACATATACACAGAGTACATCAAACGTGGTAAATGGAAGCTTGACCCTGTATGCTTCACACGCAAGAAGAAAAGAAAAAAAAAAAAACATTAGTTAGTGTAAGTGTCCCCACACAAGGTATACTGAAAAAAGATTTTAAAAGTCAATTTATCTTTAGCAAAAAGTATTGTGCCTCTTAAAATAATAAACTGAAAATAAAAAATAAAGAAATGGTGACTGTAATAACCTTGAAAATAACCTTGTTTAATATGCCCAAGGAATAGCAATCCTCTCTGACTGAACAATTGAGAATGTAATGCGCTTGAGAAGATATAACCAGGAACAGACTAGTACATTTGTTATTGCCTGCTTTATACTTAACAGGTAAAATTCAGTTCACATTGCAGGCAGTAAAAGAAACATTAGACAGTGCAGAGTGTCTTTGAATGCAATAAAACCCCAGAAATGCTTCTATCACAGCACATTAATGCATGGACTACAGGGAGAGCTCTATATGGTCAATTAGGAACATTCTGAAGTAGAATTGTGGTTTTAAAAGAGAGATTTCCAGTGTGAAATGACCAGAACAATGTGCGAACATCATAATTCATGGCTTTTAAAATGTGACATGCATACGAATGCCCATTAAAAGACCTAGAAGAGCTCTGCTCTGTGGGTAGATATGCTTGCGTATATATTTAGATTCTATTATTGGCATCCTAAATCTCATCCCTGTCCTGAGATTGTCAAGCACTTAAGAGATGTCCGTACCAGAGGATTTATTCACCAGGAAGAGAGCTCAAATGTTACGAATGTAACTTTAATATATTTAATTAAAAATATTTGGATCCCTCCAAGCACAGTGCCATGTTCATATTAAATGGAATTATGTTCTTGTTTATTTATGCTCTTTAATTTTTTGCCTCAAATACTGTTGAAACTACAGTTTTGGCTTGGCTTAAACTGGAATCTAGTGATTTTTATTTACACCACATCCATAACTTACATAATAGAGATGGCTTTTTGCAAGGGTGCTTAAAGTAATAATCTCTATAATAAACTCAAAATCATTTACTCTCATTTCCTTCCAAACTGATATGACTTTCTTCAAGGAACACACAAGATATTTAGTTTAAAAACAGTATTGGACCCCACTGATTCTTCATTGAATGAAAAAAAATACTAATAATAAATTCAAAATCTTCTGTGATCAAATGCCTCTGTAATGGGTGTGTGCAGACAGGTTACCGGACAATACAAGGAGAGCAGGAGAAGAACTTAAGTAAACTCTAAAAAATGCTGGGTTGTTTTAACCCAACTTTGGGTCAAACTTGGACAAACCCAGCCGTTGGGTTAATTTTTAACCCAACATTTGGGTTTGTCCATATTTGACCCAAAATTGGGTTAAACAACCCAGTATTTTTTAGAGCAAACACAAAGGAGGATAATAGAACACAGCTGAAACATAATTAATAATGACGGTAACAAAAGAGAAAAATTAGTGACAGGAATCTGAACAAAGAAGACTTGTGACCATTTATGAAAATTTACTGAAGAGAACTCATATTTACGTCTGGTAAATATGGATAAAATGTTAATTATTTTCAGGAGAAGAAGTTTTCAGCTCTTTCAGTAACGAACACTATGGAAGATTGTTTCTGTAACGGAATACAAAATAGTTTATTTAGAGTTAATATCTCACAATTCTGAGAGAAAAAAAGGCCGAAATGTGTGATCCTGAAAATGCAAATTATAAAGTCCAAATTACGATATATAAACACAATTTAGATATATTTGTTTTCTCAGGAATGTGAGATATAAACTCGCAATTGTGAGTTCTGTCCGAATTAGGAGATATAAACCTGCAATTGTGAGAAAAAAAGTCCAGAATTTGAGATTAAAAAAACACCATTTTTATTCCGTGGTGGAAACTTCCATTTATAGCTGCACATACAGACCAGCACCAATGTTTTTACCCATTTTTTTTTTGTGTGTGTGAAGTGTCTTCTTTGTCCTAACTAATGAGACTCTATTAAAGAGATTATATGCAGAATAAATGGAGCTGTCTGTCAACAACAATAACGTGAGGCCGCAAAAATGATAACTAAACTGGATGTGTACCTCATTTTCTGCTAGATAAAGTATTGACACAACAATTATTATCCGTCGTCGGGTACTAATTTTCATCTGGGGCCTGTATTATAAACTACGCTAATTGCATTAGTGTATACCTGTAATATGTCTTGTAACGTGTACAATGAACCAACTATTATGTGATGAATTCTTTCTGACTCAGTGCCCTGATAAAATGAAACTATGTGAGCAAATTTGAAGTGCTCACCACAGATAGTCTTGTACTGCATTATTACCCAAAGGAACGATTGCAGTAAGAGCCCTCATGGGAATGTTGTCTGACTTTTGTGAAGACACTTTTCTTAATATGTTTTCTATTTTTTATTCAACAGAGTCCCTCCGTACAGCTCTAATTTCTTCCATCCCCTTCTGTGGGTGGTAAAACTGTTGAACTGGGACTTCAACGGGAGAAGTCTATACTGAGGAGTTGATTCCATCTTTAATGAACTATTAATGCTAATCTACACATTGATGAAATTGAGTTTTAGTTGGAATATCCATCATAGGCAGCTAAGTTATTATAAAGCAGACAGCTGGCAAATATTTTAAATCTCTTGAAAAAATAAAAAGATAATGTCAAATGTTTTAATCTAGTAATTTTGCTATTGCTGTCATCATGACTTCAAATAGCATGTGTTTTATTTGCCTTTGAATGTTGTTTCAGCTCTGACAGTGGAGCTGTTTGTGTTAGACATTTCACAAACCACGAATAAATCAGTTCAGATTATGGTAATGTAGGGAACTCCAGCCTGTTCCATTTCTTTGCGTGCTATCTCGCTGTCTTTGAACGACTGTGTGAACACCTGCTCTTAGGCGTGATTTGGCGAGACACATTGCCTCTAGTAACCGCTGGGGCTGTGCTGACTGCAGAACTACATATTATTTTTTTTTTCCCCAAGTTCTACAAGCTTGAATTTGAATGGGAAATGGTAGAAAAAAATCTTACTATGGAATTTATACAGGTCAGAAGTAATGACTTTTGACATATGTTTATGTTTAAATATAAGTCCAATGTACTTTTTCATGAACATGAAAATAAAGATATGTTTGTTGTGCGTATAGCTCGCTGATTTTTTTTTTTTTCACCAACACACTCTTCTCAATTAATACACCTGTCTGCCTTTATCCTCATCTACACTCTACATCAGCCAGCACCACACACACAGAGATTGTCTTGTCTTGTCATTTACTAGAACTGCTATATCGCCTATGACTACGACTTGACTACTAAATGCTACTAACCCCGAGTCAACTTACCCGAGTCATTCCCCTGTGCTCCATTCATTTGTATTCCTACTTCACTTGATTTCCATCTCCATATCATCAGGTCTGCAATGATAAGAGTTATTATTATTATCTATCACAAAAGCAATTCAGAGGTGTGTGTGGCGGTACTAACCTGTTTGGACTCATTCAATCTTCCATCACTCTGGCTGTTTATTCTCTGCCTCTGCCCTCATTTACCATGTCAATAAACCATTTACATTTGAAACTCACCTCCTGCCATTGAGTGTGTTTCCATGACAAATGTGCTGCATTTCTTTTATATATAAAAAAAAAAATCATTTTTGTTTGCTTTTTCCAACATTTAAATAAGATTATTATATTGATCCTAGCTGTGTTTACATACTGTGAAGAGAAATTATTTTATGCAAAAATCAAACTGTGCCTCATAATGAATGAATAAGTAGCCTATTAATTTCTCTAGAAAATATATGCAATTAATTGTGCATTTATTTTACTTTTAACTAAGATGAATGTCAAGTGGAAACAAATGAGAATGAAGCACACTAATACACAGTAATATTTCCATAAATGGTAAACAAATGATTCCTCAGCAATCAATAAATATATGATTTATGTTTAGAGAATATGTTGTCACTGCAGTGAACTGAATTGAACTGCAGTGAACTGAAACGTTTTTTTTTTTTTTTAAATTGAGAATGATATTTAATTTTAGTGTAAGGTTTAGTGGTCTCCAGCTAATAAAGTTGACCTTGAGCTTTTAAGGTTACATCATTTAAATTTGAATTACATAACTACTATAATTTCTCAGTGGGACAATCTTGCACTCCCTTGAATCATGGATACCTACCAAATTGTCTATCGATAAATATACCTATTGTTTTTTTTTGTTTTTTTTTCTGTTTGTTTTTTTAGCATTGAAAATCCAGCACAAGGTGTGTGTTTCACGCTGGGACCAGTAAAGGATGCTGATTGCTGGTTTGCTTGATTCATGGGATGATGGTTGCTACAGTGTTGTCTTCTGAGGATGATGTCAGCAAACTTGCTTGTGTGTTACATATAAGGTTTTCTAGTGTGTGTTTGTTATTAAAGTCCAAAATAATTGTAATAAATTATTTAATAAAGAAAAATGCATGCTGCTAGTTATGTTTAATATACGCAGTAAAACCCAAACACTGCTCACTGTAGCAGTGTTGCAGTAAGTGAAATAAAGATTCACTCTACAAGTGATGATTGAGCCTTTGTGATGACACCCGCAGTTAACAAGCAGAATCACTGCAGAAAAAAGAGATAAACTGACAGCACAACAACTACAGCTGACTCACAGTCACAGAGCCTGAAATTAACTGCAAATAAAATCAATATCTCACCTGAGCATAATTACTGTAAATAACTCCCAAACAGCATTACCATATTCACTTATTACAAACCAGTTTGGCAAGATTTTCTTCATTTAATGGACTTCATTGGAACCAAACGGTTCAAGGTCCAAATGAGAGTTTCAGTGCAGCTTCAAAGGGCTTTAAACGACACCAGACAATGAATAAGGGTCTTATCTAGTACCCTTCGAGTCATGACTCGAAAAAAAGATTTGTTCATTTTTGATGAACGAGTTTGAACAGGAGAGTCACGAACGCTCATTACAGAACAGAGCAAGGTTTAAACTTAAACTTATTTATTTTTTAAATGACCAAACGTTTTGCTAGATAAGACCCTTCTTCATCGACTGGTGTCATTTAAAGCCCTTTGAAGCTGCACTGAAACTCTCATTTGGACCTTGAACCGTTTGCTTCCCAATGAAGTCAATTATATGGAGAAAATCATGGAATGTTTTCATCAAAAACCTTAATTTCTTTTCGACTGAAGAAAGAAAGACATGGATATCTTGGATGACATGGGGGTGAGTAAATTATGAGCAAAAGTTTTTTTTTTTTTTTAAAGTGAACTACTCCTTTAACTGTCCCTTTGAAAGAGCTCTTTCTCATAATCTTTTATTGAACAAACTGCTTATGATTATGCTTTTCTTGGGCATTTTCTTGATTTTTTTTATATCTCTAAATGTTTTTGTTTTTTCAATGAATACAAGCTCTTTTTTAACGGATTTGTGTATATATTTTTTGACACCAGAGACTTTGACAATTCCTTTGCTTTGAAATGCTTCGAAACGTTTTAACAGATTAACAGTGACAATGAATAATAATGTAATCATAATTAAAACAATTAATATTTTCAGTTCTAC